>BRDA01024537.1:2181-12451 GCA_036984385.1 Crenuchus spilurus
ATTTCTGTGGACGGGTGGGGTGTGTTAGTCATTCTGAGGTTGATGATTGTACCGATTCTGGTTTCTCGACACGTTTCTGTGGTCTCTGTTCTAACATTTGGAAGAGTTCCGACTTTTCCCGATGCCCCGTTAACGGTTCGTCGAACCACTTTTTTCTAGTTGACAACCTCGTTAATAATCTTTTACCTTCTTCGATTTGTACTGACAGTTAGAGGGAGCCTGACGCCGAGGTACGTTCTAGAGTGGAGCATCACGTAGTTACTAGGATTCTTTCCACTCCTTAGTCGGGTCTTGATGTGTACTCCTCGACCAGTTACTGGACTTCTCTCGCAGCTCTTTGGTCTTAGCCATGTTAGTAGTTGGAGTCTTACTGATTGTGTGGGGTGGGCAGGTGTCTTTATGCAGCTATCGACCTCAAAAAGGTGCTTCTAATTTAGAATAATAAGTGGAGTGGAGGTGGACATTTTAGAGGTGGACTAACAGGTCTTTGAGGGCCAGAATGTTTGCTGATTGGCAGGTGTTCAAACAGGTGTTTGCAGCAGTAACACACAAATAAATTATTTAAAAATCAAACATTGTGATTTCCTGATTTTTTCTTTTACATTATGTCTCTCACAGTGGACATGCACCTAAGATGAACATTTCAGACCCCTTCATGATTTCTAAGTGGAAGAACTTGCAAATTTGCAGGGTGTTCAAATACTTATTTTCCTCACTGTATAACACATTTTTGTACGCTGTTTTGATCCATTGAGATCCACTTTTTGACTGTAATATGTGTTTGTCTACCAAAAACAGTCCAACATTATATATTTCTAATTTTATCAACCTTTATTGGCTTAGAATTAGAGAAGCTTTTATTACTGTACCTTTAAGACAGATTTATAAATGAGCTCTGTTCTGATTGGCTGCCCTGTGTTGCACTCTAGCCTGAAATACTTGAGTGTGAAAGGGGTGGAGCTATACTGTTGTGGACTGATGAGGCATTTGTTCGTTTCTGTGACATCACAAAATGATTAAAATTATGAATTTGTTACAGGCTGTTGTCATCTCAAAATATGGACAGTATGACAGTGTTTAGATTCAGCAGCATTTACACACTCACTTAAGATAATGTTTTTTAATTTTAATTGATTTTCTTTATTTTATGCTGAATTAAGCTTTTTAAAGATGCAAAATGTTAACACAGATTGTAAATCTGAACAAATTATGGTAGAAATGGAGATTTTGTTGTAAGTACTTACAACAAAAAGCAGCTGTGAGGTTCCTTTTTGTCCATTGAGTGTTGATAGGTCTTCTTGCCAACACATGCAGTGTTAGCTATTGCTGCGTTGTGTGGCTTCCTCACCAGACACCTCACCTCTATAGAACCTCACTACTTGTACAGACATGTAAATATGATTTTTTAATACATTTTAAATGATCAAATCTCTGTTTTTACTCAGTCTATTAACATCAAACCAACACTATTACAGAGTTTAGAGACACAGCTTTAGACAGAAGTTGACAGTGATGACCAACAGTACTTTGTCTTTATGCTGTGATGTCTTCAACAGGACACATGATTGTGATGGGTGACTCATGAGGGTTAAATTATAGCGAGTATTGGAAAACCCCAACCTGTCCTTACATCACTTTCTACTCTTCATGAATGGACTTGAAATGCTAATGTTTTATGCAAAGCTTTTTTTCTCCTGCTGATCAATTCCTTTAAGCAGGAGAGTAATTTCCCAGAGGATGTCCCGACATAATCAAGTCCGCTTCTTGGACCGTTTGATAAAAAAAGAAAGGAAATGAGAAGCCTGACGCCTCTCTGGAGAGTAAAGACCAAAAGCACCATTCTGATTCCCATTTAAACATTTCAAATCAATGAAACAAATATGAAGCATTATCTGTAGGCTGCAACATAAAAAATCCCTTATATTTCCAAAGCTGAAGGAGACAGGTGGTGTGGAGATAAGAGCTTGCTTTCTGGAGAACAGGTACGTAGAAGAAAGCAGTCAATAGAGCTCAAGGCCATGCAAACAGAGGCAAAGTCCTGGATCGTGTGTGGCATGAAATACTCATTTATCACTAATAAAATGAAGCAAGTAAGCACAAAAGCTCCTGAAAACAGGGTCATCAGTGTGAGGGCCACCGTAGCCTTCAAACACACTAATTGAATTCAGGAACTCCTCATCTGAGCTTTATTAAATGCAGCTACAGCATTTTCCATAATTCCCTCTAAGCTACAGACGTTTCTGTCAAAATACATCACCAAACTCAACTTTAACCCAATCAGAGCTCCTTCAGATGTTAGTGAAGGTGACACAGACTAGTGGATGTTGTTTAGGACATTGTTGTTGTTTAGGACATTGATGTTGTTTAGGACAGACCAGCCCTTCGCTGGTAGAAGACTGATTTTACATCGGATCCCCATGTCAACTCTATGATCTCCACAATCTCCAAAACTTACAATATCATTTGTGTCCATACGTTAATTCAAAAAGGCAAACTGTCATATATTTTTAAATTATTACACATAAAGTGACATATTTAAAGCCTTTTTTGTTGCATCAATGTTGATCAGTTTGACTTATAGTTGAAATTATTACAATATTTAATTTGAAGTTTTAATACATGACTTTTCAAACAGCATCAATATAAAAAAAGCCTTGGATAATGTCACTTTGTGAAATTAATGTAGAATATGTCACTTTTTTAAATTAATTTATGACAAAAAAAGCTTTTTCACCATATTCCCATTTCTGGAGATGCAACAGTAAGATCAGCATTTTCTGCTCTAAGATGGCCGATGCAGCATTCGGTTACACAAGTTTTTGTTATTGTTTAAAGCTCACAGTCATACAGTATCCTAAACCCATAGGCATGGAAATGCTGGGGTGTGTACTCTCCTTTCTGAATTGTTGATTTTGTCCCCACTAGTATAAAACACTATTTCTGGATATTTGTGGTGTCTTTATTTGCCATTTTGGTTGCAGCTGACTATTTTTGCTGTAGCACAACATATTTCATCACATAGTGGAAAAATAACTGCCTCTGATTGGCTGTTTCCATATCAGACAAATAACAAAATGCACCACACTGTCTTGAAATGCTTGACAGATAAACTACTTCCACAAACAGTTTTCAAATCAAACTTACGCCCATGTCTAAACCACACCATCTAGACTGTGAGACCATTAAGATCTGGATGAGCTTTCATCCAGAAGTGGGTTCAGAGATGTTCTGGGGATAGAAACCTCTGGGCTATTTAGAGTAATGAGTTCTAGTGTTTGTTAGCAACTAGAGCAAGACTAGCAACGTGTATATTAGATGCCAATGGGGAGTATCTGTCAGTGAGACTTATGTGAAGCATTCTTCAGTCATGAGTATTTCTAAACCCAGCTGTAAATCTATGCAAATGTTTATTCACAAACTTTCCAATCAGCAGTCCACAAGCTCTTTTATATGTACAAGAAAGCAAATTGAACTGATATGCTACAAATGCAGAATATCTGGAATATTCCTTTACAACACGATGGGATGTAGAGTCTTTTTTATTTGCTAGTCAAGGAGAACCAACATCATTCCAGACTAAGACACTTTTCCATGAATCAGCTGACTGTTTAAAATATCAAACCCATGCATATTCATTTGTCCTTCATGCTGCTCTTGTTAGTACAGCTCCAGTTGGCTCCGCTCCTGGCCCTGCAGGTAGCACCCACAAAGAACCAGGGAGGATCTCAGCTCAGCTTCCTCTGCTCCTTATGACGATACTAGTCATGAAATATGATCCTCAGCACTTCAAGTACAAAGTGATTTGTGAACGCCAGCCAGAACTATTGAGCACTAAAAGGAGACAAGAGAGCACTTACGCCAGTGGCGCTGGCACTTCTTAACCAGCAGAAGCCCTCTGATAATGATCTGCAGAAAAAGCACAGGCAAAGGAACATGGTAGAGACGTTGACTGGGCCCTGGAGCAGAAAGAACCCCCAGAAGAGTTATAATTGGATTTAGTTTCTCCTTGAGAACTGAATGGAGAATCGGGTAACCTGGAGTATCACATTGTAGAGGCATGTATAGTTCTCTTAAAGTATACACAATTACAATCATTACCATGTTATTACCATGTCTGAGCTGAGAATTGAACCCAAATATCATCTGAAGAACAACTGTCCAGTGGTTTTTGTGGTACAGGGGATGGTATACCAATAAAGTGGACCTAGCAGTGTTGATTGAGAATCATCATAGACCAGCCATAATTGGGCCAAGTGTTGATTATACAAACAAATCTGGGTAACACTTTATAGTAACTTTCATTAATAGCTCATTAACTAACGATTAATAACTGATCAAATCATTCGTTCATGAGAAATTCATTAACAAATGATTTACTAATGATTTACAAATTATTTACTAATGATTAACTAATAATTTAGTAATGATTTACTAATGATTTGTTAATTTGCAGAAATGAATACAATCATTAGTAACTACATGAACTGTCATTTATAAACATTTGTTCATGTTCAAATTCTCATGAACTAATAACCATTAGTTAATGGCTTATTAATGAAAGTTATAAAGTGTTACCAAATCGGTTCTTCAATGGTCAGGACCCATGACAGAGCAGATGGGCTCAGCACTGCAGTGACACTGACGTGGTGGTGGTGCCAGTTTTAAATACTGGTATTTACCCATGCATTTGGACAAGAACTGCACCAAAGCTGGGATTCGGGTTCGACGTGGTGTATCCAGCCTGGAAGTGGCCCGAGTGATCTATCTGAGATACTATACTATCTGAGATAAGTATGTTGGGGCCTCTAGAGAGTGGAATTACTGGCAGTATGATGTACTAAAATGGTCAATGACTGTTTACTGTCCATAGACTGTATTTGAGTAGTGTTGAGTGGAGGATCCAAAATCCTGCGTCTTGTTCTGGTAAATCTGTAGCAAATGAATATTGAAACGTGTAAATAGAACATTTATGCTGCCTTGAGAGAAGCTTGTATCTCCAAAGCAGCAACATATCAGGGGAGGGGGAAAAGGCTTCTCATAGCTTACACAGTTTTGACATAATTATCATAAAACTTCAAAGAGTTTCCAGTTAATTCTTTTTTAGCTCCCATAATTGTACGCAGCTCATGGGGACAGCAAACAGAGTGTCTGCCTTAATCATTTAATTAAGTTTATTAAAAACAAAATGGCAGGAAAAAACATCAAATGTGCCAAGAATTTAGACACTGAACTTCCTTTAGCATGGTGAAAAACATGCTAATGCTAATGCTAAAAGTCTTAAAGAAGGAAGAACCAACTCTTTCACTACAGCGCCACACACAGGAATATTACCTCCTTTATCATCTGTGTAGTGAACACAAAAATACACTAAAGAGCACGCACAAGCCGTGGGCAGCACCATTGACCATGGCACCTGGGGAGCAGTTGGTAGTTAGGATCCTTGCTAAAGGCCATGTACAGCTGGCTGATTTGCTGACCTTTCAGTCCCAAACCCACTTCTCTAACCTTCAGGTGTGTCCCCAATAGCTTTTCAATGTTTGGTGTCAAGCTCCAGAGTAAGCCAGTGACTTCCTGAAGCTAACAGTGCTAACAAGCATGAAATGGCACTTTGAGTCTGTCAGGACTTAGACTCTGGGTAAACTGATGCAGTTGCTTGTGGGAAAGTTGTTGCCTCAGTTGCTAACAAGCCTGAAATGGCAGCCGCAGTCCCTGAAGTTTTGAGTAAACTGGACAAGTAGTGACAAGCAGCACAGTGGGCCATTTTAGACCAAATCAAACTCAGCAGAAAACATGCTACAAGAAGCACTTGTGGATATAATTAACTTGCTTGGAAAGTAACAACACTCCTGCCTTAATGTGATCAACATCTTGCAAACATGCAGCACTCAGTACCACTTTCGGAGAGGTTTTTGTGCTGAGGAGATCTCACCAGCCTGAACAAATCAAAGCCTAGCTCATGCTAAGTCACTGAGAAGCTAAGTCTCTAACAAGCCTGAAATGGCACACGTAGTCCCCAGGGTGTGCATAAACCAATCCTGACGCTATACAGGCTAGTAGCATGGTGGAAATCAGCTTCCCAAACAAGCTCATGACATTTGGAACAGAAGGCATTTTTTCTTAGCATAGTGACAACATGCTAACACATCATTCTTTCGCTAAACAAAGCTGAAATCTGATTGTACTGTAGTTTCTCTGGCAGATCCAGCCTGAGCAAATCAGATCCTTGCTCTAGCTAAGTCGCTAACAGCTTTAGACTTTGAGAGCTTAGGCTTTGGGGAAACCAGCCCTGTTGTTAGTGGCCTAGCAGCAAGCAGCATTCTGGGAATTAAGCAGGGTCCAACAAAGCCAGCAGAAAAACACAACACATGCTCCACTTGTGTGTGTGTGTGTTGTATACCGCAACTTATGGTAATTTATCACCCCAATGTGATAAACACAAGCTTTAAAAATTCAACATCTGGTTATGTTGTACTGAGATCCCTCTGGACAGACAAAATCTGGACCTTGTTTTAGCAAAGTTGCTAACAAATCATATTGTAATTTAAATATTCAGGTTTGACACAACTCAGCCTACACAGACCATTTTCAACCCTGTGCAGACCATTTTCCACCAAACAGACAGAGGTGGGTAGAAATGAGTTACATTTACTCCGTTACATTTACTTGAGTAAGTTTTTGAAAAAAATATACTTCTAGGAGTAGTTTTATATCACTATACTTTTTACTTTTACTCAAGTAGATTTGTAAAGAAGAAACTGTACTCTTACTTCGCTACATTAGGCTACAATTAGCTCGTTACTTTTGTTTTTACCTCTTATGTATTCTACGCGTCATTATTTTTATCCCCCTCGTGTTTTATTTTAACAGAGAGAGCGACTGACTTCCAAAGGCTCTACCATGTGACTATGTTTCACCAATCAAATGTAGTCGTGCAGTCGCATCACGTGACCATACTCAATCTCAGAAGCGGGACGGATTAGCTTTACAGTCGTAGCAAACGGAAGAAAATTGTCAGAATCAGCGGTCGGCAATGCAGACGAGGAGGAACACCATTGGCCTCATACTGATAGCATGTTTACTTACAAAAAGCAGCAGCTACATTATGCAGGTATGGATCTACTCCACACCTTTCCTCAGACCAAGAAGCTGTCACTCAAAGTCAACACAGGACTTCCTGCATCTGCAGCCTGTGAGAGACATTTCAGTCATGCAGGACTCCTGTTCTCTGCTAAACGATCACAGCTTCACTGCAAGAGCCTTGAGAACCAACTACTGTTGAAGCTTAATAGTGACATCACTGAGTGATTCTTTGGTGAAATAGTTTGTTTCTGCTTGTTTTGTCTCACACACACACACACACACACACACACACACACACACACACACACACACACACACACACACACACACACACACACACACACAGAGTTTTATGGGCTGGCTTGTTTTACTTCTGCCTGCAGAGCCTAATGGAAAAGTACAAAGGTTTGGAAATTTGTGTTACTTTTGCTTATTTATTTATTAATTTTTTTATTGAAGTACTTGGATTATTTTAATTTAAGCTATTTTGTAATTCATTAATTTAACTGTATTTTATTGAATAGATTAACTCTAATTTGCCTAAAGATGTATTTTTGTCTGTCTGATTGAATGCTTGTGTTAACAAATAAATCGGACGTTACTCAACAGTTACTCAGTACTTGAGTAGTTTTTTCACCAAGCACTTTTTTACTCTTACTCAAGTAATTATTTTGATGAGTACTTTTTACTTTTACTTGAGTCATATTATTCTGAAGTAACAGTACTTTTACTTGAGTACAATTTTTGGCTACTCTACCCACCTCTGCAAACAGACCCTGGAAAAGCATTGTTGTTAAGTTTTACTTTAACGTATTAGCAGAAAATTGAACTCTTAAACATTGAAAATATAAATGATATCAAGCTGTGTCAGTAACAAGCCAGAAATTACAATATCAGTGCCCAGACTTTAAGATTTTTTCCAAACAGAGGAGAAAAACAAACAAGATTCCCTGTGATGGCGACCTGTGGAGGTGATGGATCTTAGACACTGATGACCCGGTTTCTCAGCTTCGTGGGGACAGTCACCATTTTTCATTGCCTGTTCCTGACTGAATCCGTCTCCAGATTGAATGTTCCAAATCTGAACATTTGAACAACCAAATTTGTAACATTCAGAAAATGTTCTACTGACCAAAAAATGTTAGTTGGGGTTGTGCTTGTTTTCAACAACAGAGGCTGCTCTCTGCTACTAACCACTTCTACTACATGCTCACCTAGTTTTGGAGAATACTACTAGTCTCTGTCTACATCACGACAAACATGTTTTTAGAATACAATGTAACCACAGGGTGGGGTTACAGGACTTGAATCAGACTAACAGGAGAATGGTAGGACTGGTTTGTATAGCAGTACTGTCTACTTGAATGTAGGCTGCCATGAGGACTGCAAAAAACTGTTTCATAGATAAAATTATTTGATATTTTAATGACATATTGACCACCAGACTGGGAATGGCTTTCAGATCAAGTCACTGGCAAGCAGAAAAGTCTTCTACTATTGTGTAAAAAATCCCTGTCTTAGTCGTGGTCTGATCGGCCTGGAGGCATGTAGCCTTCTGGATGTGAAGCTGGCCATTTCCCCCCCCAATCAATCTCAGCAGAAAAACAGACGGCATTCGCAGCAAGAGCCACTATTGCAGACTCCTGATTAGCCAGCAGCAGATATTCTAGGTTTGTTTAGCTGGTCTCTGAAGGCAGTCTTTGTAATGCTGGGATCTCCACAGAGATCAGTGTTTGATGGCATGTGAGACAGAATGGAGATGAGCGGAGAGAAAGCAGATTTTCAGCGGGACAGGCCCCGGACAGAACCACGCTGAGCTCCTTTAAATCAGCCGTTATCAAAACACTACGACCTGATTGTGAGTCTGTGCAGCTCAGGGAAGACAGAAGGCTCAGTGCGCGATGCTGATGAATGAGTCTTGTGAGAAACGAGTCTTTATTTGAAATGGGAAGACATTTGAAAGGAAAAATACAAAAACAATTAGCATAGAACTCAGTGCACTATGAATTCATTTGCTTCCACATGAGCGCTAATGAACACGGCGGGTTAATTGAACATTTTACACTGAATCATATCACAGTGTCATAATATAACCACGATGTTCTGAAATCCAGTAATATTTCAAAGGCCTGCTTCGTTATTACAGCATATATCCTAATTTATTAACTCAACATATTCTAATTGGAATTAAACAGAGCAGTGTACAGTGACAGACGTATTTGTTGGTGCAGAGTTATCCATTCTCAAGCACAGAGGTGCTCAATCCAGATCTTGGAGATCTACCATCCAGGAGATACAGTGCCCTCTATAATTATTGGCACCCCTGGTTAAGAAGTGTTCTTTGGCTTCTAATAAATTTTTTTATATATGTATATAATATCGAACAACAATGCAAAAAAAGAGAAAAATCTAAGCTTTAATTTAAGTGCCTTTATTTGGTGGGAAAAATCACATTAAGAAATAAATCTTTTGAATGAAATCATGTGTGCCATAATTATTGGCACCCCTGGTGTTAGTACTTTGTACAACCTCCTTTTGCCAAAAAAACAGCACTTATACTCCTATAACTCTTCACAAGATGGGAGAATACAGAAAGAGGGATCTTTGACAATTCCTATTTGCACAACTTCTCTAAATCGTCCAGAGTCTTGGGTCTTCTCCTATGCACTCTCCCCACTGGTTTTCTATTGGGTTGAGGTCTGGGGACTGAGATGGCCATGAGAGGAGCTTGATTTTGTGCCTTGTGAACCATTTTTGAGTAGATTTGGCCACATGTGTAAATATCTTGCTGAAAGACCCATTGATGAACCATCTTCAGCTTTTGGGCAGAGGCCACCAAATTCTGATTCAAAATGTCCTATTTCAAAGAGTTCATGATCCCATGTATGCAAGGTTCCCAGGTCCTGTGGAGGAGAAACAGGCCCACAGCATCACCGATCCTCCCCCATACTTAACAGTGGGCATGAGGTATTTTTCTGCGTACTCATCCTTAGTGTTATGCTTACAGTGTTTGTTACCAAAAAGCTCTATTTGGTCTCATCTGACCAAAGGACATGGTCCCAGTTAAAATCCCAGTACTGCTTGGCAAACTCCACCCATTTATGCTTATGAGTATAACTCAGAAAAGGCTTTATCCATGCATGCCTCCCAAACAGCTTGTTGGCATGTAGATAACGTCTGATGGTTGTTT
>BRDA01024537.1:12461-25690 GCA_036984385.1 Crenuchus spilurus
GAAACCAGTCTACTCTGGTTTATCTCGAAAAACCATTGTTCCTCCCCCATACTTAACAGTGGGCATGAGGTGTTTTTCTGTGTACTCATCCTTAGTGTTATGCTTACAGTGTTTGTTACCAAAAAGCTCTATTTGGTCTCATCTGACCAAAGGACATGGTCCCAGTTAAAATCCCAGTACTATTTGGCAAACTCCACCCATTTATGCTTATGAGTATAACTCAGAAAAGGCTTTATCCATGCATGCCTCCCAAACAGCTTGTTGGCATGTAGATAACGTCTGATGGTTGTTTGGGAGACCTCGTAACCCCAAGATGCTACCATTTGATTCAGTTCTCTTACAGTGAGCTTTGGAGAACTTTTACTTCTCTTACATTCCTTCTCACTGCGTGTGGTGGCAAGATACACTTCCAGGCTTGTTTATCACATTTCCAGATGTTTTGAACATTTTGATGATTGCTCTGATTGTAGATAAAGGCATCTGCAGGTGAGTGGCTATTTTTTTGTAGCCATTGCCTGATTTATGAACGTCAACACACATCTGCCTTACTTGAATAGTGTCTTCTCTTGTCTTTCCCATGTTTAAGAGTGAATAAGAGAAATAGGCCAGGGAAACAGGAAACAGAGAAACAGGAAGTGATGAATTACTAATTAAAGGTTCCTAGATATTTTCATCCACTTTATAAACTACAGTAGAAATGACAAAATTTGTTCAAATACATTTATTTTCAAGAAATTGTTAAGGGTGCCAATAATTGTGGAACAGGTCATTTTATGGGAAATAATTATTTCTTTTTTTTTCACTTGCATTGAAGGTTGCTTTTTTCTAAACTTTTTCAGAGTGAGAATATTCTTCTGCAATAAAAATGTATTTATTTTAAGGCTTTTAACACATTTTAACTAAAGGTGCCAATAATTGTGGAGGGCACTGTATATACAGTGGGGAAAAAGTATTTGGTCAGCCACTGACTATGCAAGTTCTCCTACGTAGAAAGACACTTAAACAGCACTTAATCTTCTCCTATAACTCTTCACAAGACGGGAGAATACAGAAAGAGGGATCTTTGACAATTCCTATTTGCACAACCTCAGAGAGGTCTGTAATTGTCATCATAGGTACACTTCAACTATGAGAAAACAGGAAATCACGTAGGATTTTTAAAATAATTTATTTGTAAATTATGGTGGAAAATAAGAATTCTGGCTTTTACAGACCTGTTAGTTCTTCTTTAAGAAGCCCTCATATTCTGCACTAATTACTTGTATTAAATGCACCTGTTTGAACTTGTTACAGTATGTCTATTAAAGGCAACTGTCCACACTCTCAATCAATCACACTCCAAAGAGCTTTCTAAGGACAACAGGGACAATTTTTTAGACCTGCACAAGGCTGGGATGGGCTACAGAACAATAGGCAAGCAGCTTGGTGAGAAACTGGAAGAAACACAAGACGACTGTCTGGGGCTCCATGCAAGATCTCACTTCATGGGGTAAGGATGATTCTGAGAAAGGTCAGGAGTCTGCCCCAAACTATACAGGAGGACTTGATCAATGACCTGAAGAGAGCTGGGACCACAGTCTCAAAGAGAACCATTAGTAACACACTATGCCATCATTGTTTCATATTATGCAGGGCATGCAAGGTCCCCCTGCTCATGCCAGCACATGTCCAGGCCCATTTCAAGTTCGCCAATGACCAGAGGAGGCATGGGAGAAGGTCATGTGGTCAGATGAGACCAAAATAGAGCTTTTTGGTACTCAAGTCCACTTACCATGTTTGGAGGAAAAAGAATGCCGAGTTGCATCCCAAGAACACCATACGTACTGTTAAGCATGGGGGTGGAAACATCATGCTTTGGGACTGTTTTTCTGCAAAGAGGACAGCATGACTGATCCGTGTTAAGGGAAGAATGAATGGGGCCATGTATCGTGAGATTGTAAGCCAAAACTTCCTTCCATCTGTAAGAGCACTGAACATTAACGTGGCTGGGCCTTCCAGCATGAAAATTATCCCAAATACATTGCTCGGGCAGTGAAGGAGTGGCTCCGTAAAGGTCCTGGAGTGGCCTAGACAATTTATGGAGGAAGCTGAAAGTTTGTGTTGCCCAGCAACAGCCCCAAAACAGATTTGCATGGAGGAATGAACCAAAATACCAGCTAAAGTGTGCAAACCTGCACTCAAAAAAGAAATGCTTTAAATGAACTTAATTTAATCATGGACAGTGGTTCCACACAAAACAATTGTGTTTGTTCAACATAAAAATGTCTTTTGAAGGCTACGCAAAACACTTGTGTGATTAAAACACAGCCCAATTTTGTCAATCCAACTCAAAGTAGTCATGTTCACCTAAGCCAATTCAAATACTTTACAGTAACTTATAAAAATAAGATTCTCAGTCCATCGCTTGGTCACACACACAATTTAGAGAACCCAATTCACCTGACCTCCATGTTTTTGGACTGTGGGAGGAAACTGGAAACCCCAGAGGAAACCCACGCAGACATGAGGAGAACATGGAAACTCCGCTCAGATGGGGACTCGAACCTATGACCTCAGCACTGAGAGGCAAACGTGCTAACCACTAAGCCACCATGCCAACTGTTAGACCAGCTTACTTTAGTTACATTGGGGCATCACGGTGGTGCCGCATCTGCTTCCAGCAGATAAGTGTTTCTTTCAATGAAATACAAGCAAGTTTGACAAGCAACTTGTTTCTTCTTTCATGTTTCTTCTCAGCTTCTGTCATGTTTCTATCAATTTTGACTTATTGCATTGTACCGAGTAATTATGTTTAGAATAGAAGTGGGAGGAAACTGGAGAACCCAATGGAAACCCACACGGACACAGGGGGAACACCCAAACTCCTCACAGACAGAGACCAGTGCTGGCTTAGTGGTTAGCACGTTCGCCTTTCAGCACTGAGGTCTTGGGTTTGAGTCCACATCTGAGCAGAGTCTCCATGTTCTCCCCGTGTCTGCGTGGGTTTCCTCCCAAAGTCTAAAAACAAGGAGGTCAGGTGAATTGGGTTCTCTAAATTGTGTGTGTGTTTGTGACCCAGCGATGGACTGAGAATCTTATTTTTATAAGTTACTGTAAAGTATTTGAATTGGCTTAGGTGAACATGACTATTTTGAGTTGGATTGAGAAAATTGGGTTGTGTTTTAATCACACAAGTTTTTTGCACAGCCTTCAAAAGAGATTTTTAAGTTGAACAAACACAATTGTTTTATGTGGAACCACTGTCCATGATTAAATTAAGTTCATTTAAAGCATTTCTTTTTTGAGTAAGACTTACAGGAAATGTTTAACCTCTGTCATTTCCATGTTACAAAGTATTGAGTTGAACTTTTGTTATTGACCAAATACTTATTTTCCACCATAATTTACAAATAAATTCTTTAAAAATTCTACAATGTGATTTCCTGTTTTCTCATAGTTGAAGTGTGCCTATGATGAAAATTTACAGACCTCTCTCATCTTTCTAAGTAGGAGACCTTGCACAATCAGTGGCTGACCAAATACTTTTTTCCCCTCTGTATATATGTAACACCTGGTTTGATATGCACATGAGGAGGTGTGTTTGAGCTAAACTGTGCAATTAGTCTCCCGGACCAGGTTAGCACCCCTGCTAGGCCTTCACCATTTGACTTAACATTTATGAGTGGGGAACCAATCTATGGGTTGGGTTGTGAATGGTCCACCATCCAAATAATATCTATACCACAGTTTTTATGGGTTCCTGGTCACTGATGAAAGATAGACGATTTTTCCAATGGGCTCCACCACAACCTTGTTGTTGTTAGATGAGCAAAGGGCTTTTATTCATTAACAAGTAAAACAATATCTGGCAACAGTCTTGTGGTCAGAAGCTCAACAAATTGTGTAGGAGTTGTAATTGTACACCTATGGATGTAAAAGCTAGGCAGAGCTCATACAGTGACCAGAGAATGGAAACAGAAGGTGGAAAGTAAAATAAAATTGATGGTGACTGTAGCCAGACAGATGTATTTACATACCTTTCTCATCTTGTATCTCTTGCATATCAGTTCCCCCCATCACACCAGTCAATTCCTCTGAGGTTTAAACTTTCTATTGTAAAATTTGACTGATTTTAAAGTTAATCACATATGATTCTGTTATTTATTTCTTATTTCTAAGTATTGCTTAAAGTCAAAATTATATTTTAACTCAAAATGAGTTGAGCTCTGTTCAGTGAGTCCTACGGGCCATATAAAGTAAATAGAAGTTGAAAACTTGTGAACGTAAGTTGATAAAAGGATGTTATCACTACATTAGCTGATAATGTGAGTATTATTATTGATTTATAATCAGGTACAATGGGGCAGTCTGATGAAACTATGTACTAGCCTGTAAACTATGCTAGCAGGCAGCCTGAATCTTTTCGTCAACCTCTACTTTGTTGAAGCTTGGCAAGTTAGCAAGTCATTCAGTCATATAATATGATAAAACACTCCTTGAAACATTACATCCATCACCAAAAGTTCTCTAAATCCAGTTTTTCATATTTAGTTTAGAACTGGAGCTGCAAGGAAAACATTGTTATAACTCAGTACTCAATAGTCACCTAAACAACCAAGTTGTTTCTGCTGAAATACATTACCAGCATTTCTATCAGACAGCAGCCAAACTGGTAGAAGACTGATCTTAGATCAGACTCGGCTTTTTTTGATGCTCATTGTCAGCAGGGTCTTACTCAAGCTAAGTCATTATCAAGTTATGTCGCTAATAAGCCATAAATTACAGTATTGGTTAATACTTCCAAACAAGGAGAAAAACAAACAATATTCACTGTGATAGGAACCACTGAAGGTGATGGAACTTAGATGATGACAAGATTTCCCCATTTCCTGGGACAGTCCCCATTTTTCATGGCCTGTCCCTAACTGGAGCCATCCCCAGAACATCTGCTGCTTTAATCTGGTGAAACAGGCCTAGAAGCACATTGTAAATGCTACGCTAGCAGCCAGCCTGAATCTTTACGTCAGACTCTACACTTTTGAAGCTTGGCAGGTTACAAAAGACAGTCACTCAGTCAGATAATGTGATGAAACACTCCTGGAAGCATTACTTAGCAATTATGCTAGCAGCTAGTAGGTAAACAAAGGCAGAAACTCAGCCAGATAATGAAGCCTAGAAGGCATAGCGCCTCTGGCCGTCTGATGCTCTGTTGTCTGCTGTAGCTGGAGGGTCATGACTGATAGCTGGACCGGGATGAGAACAAGAATCTTGCAGGATTTCACATGACCAGCCTCATAGCTAGCTCTCTGGGCCATTGGCCATCTGTTAGCAATGCTTTCAAAGTCAACAGGCCAGAGGGTTTGGACTGAGAAAACCTGCCAGACAGCCATTCTGCACATAAAGCCGAGAGGAAATGGCACCGAATTCTGCATTTCTCAGCAAAGGAAAAAGCAGCGAGGCATAATGAGTTTTTCATTAGCATCTCTGCGACAAAATCCAAAATGTTGGCTGGGCAGTGAGATGATTTGCTAATTGTGACAAATGATGTCACTGCACTTTTCTGAGTATACTGTGATTATCATAAGTGCTTCCATATGACTGAACAATTCCACTGATTATAAATAAAAGACCAATTATATACAAACTGTAAATAAAAACAATCAATATACTGTACTGAAACTGCAGAAATTATATACTAATATTGCTATTATTTTTATTTTATTTTATTTATTTTACCAGTTGTGGAGCTTTAGTTTAGAGCTGTGAGGCCAACATCCACTAGAACTCAATAGTTCAGTAGTCACCTAAATACCACAGTCATTTCTGTAATATACATCACTGAAACTTCTCTGAAACTATTTGTCTTATTTATAATAATAATAATAATAATAATAATAATAATAATAATAATAATAATAATAATAACAATAGTAGGTTACATTTCAAAGTATAGAACTGGAGCTGCGAGTCTAACATTGCTAGAACTCAATACTCAGTTGTCACCTAAACAGCCCAGTCGTTTTGAGTCAAAATACCTTACTGGAACTTTTCTAAGACAACAGCTGAGCCTAGTAGAAGACTGATTTTAGATCAAATTCCTCATTGTCACTAAAACTGGTTCTAGATCCACACTTCTTCCTCTAAAATGGCTGATGCAGCATTCAGCTACACAAGTTTTTGTTTATAATCAAAGTTCAATTCATGCTATGTCCTAAACCACACCCAGAAGCCTGTGACAGTTTCACTAACATCTGGATGAGTTTTGAGTGGTTATTATTTAGGGGACTATTGGTTTATTGAAATATTACATCACAGCTCCAGTTCTAAATTAAAGAAGCAAAACATCTTTTCGGATTGAGTATATCTGTAGGCAAACGTGTAACTGATTTTTAGGGGTATGTTTGTTAAATACATGGCCATTGTTTTCAAGATTGATTCAGTCTGAACCTCTACAGTCTCTACAGTGTTCTCAGTGCAGAGTTTAGTTTAGGATCTCTACCTTAAAAATAATGGCTCATATATAAAAACCAGTCAGCCTGTATAAGAGTGGTGTTGCTCTAGACTGTAATGAGAGAGTGCAGTGATGCTGCAACAAATGAGCCAGACAGACAGTTCAGTCAGTTTGACTTTAACGTTAGCTCTGCACATTCAAAGTCAAAGAAAAGAAAATGTGAGACTTTCTTTGAAAGCATGTACATACAGAGGAAAGAAGAGAGAATACACTTTATTATGGTGTGTATTATGACAAAACTTTTGGCACCCTTCAAATGTAACAGTAATGCACATACACTGTAACACCCAACCAATCCCAAGGGGAACCACATGTGAGGCAAAACCTGAGCATTTCACCTGAGACACAATAGCATTCACCTGAGATACCATAGCAACTGACTAGCAACCACCTAGCAACAATCTAACAACCAATAAGCAACATCATAGGAACCGCCCGGCAATAACTTTGGCACTTTAGCATCCATCTAGTGTCCACTTAGCAACACTGCTGGAATGTGCTAGCAACCACTTAGCAACTTCATAGTAACCACTTGGGATATCATAGCAACCTGCTAGCAACACCACAGCATCCAGCTAGCAATCACATAGCAACTTCATAGCAACCACTTGGGATATAATAGCAGCCACCTAGCAACAATTCAGCAACCAATAAGCAACATGGCAATCAGATAGCAATAACCTCTCCACACTTTAGTATCCACTTACCAACACCACAGCAACCAGCTAGCAACCACGTAGCAACTTCATTGCAACACCTTGAGATACCATAGCAACCTTCAGGCAACACCACAACAACCAGCTAGCAACTGCAAAGCAACTTCATTGCAACCACTTGGGATATAATAGCAACCACCAAGCATCACCTTAGAGCAACCATATAGCAAAACTATAGCAACTGCATGGAAGAGGGAACCACTTTAAATGTTCAACCATTCTTTCATAAAATGCTGTATTGTAGTTATTTAAAAGGGCTGTACCAGTACACTCACTGACCAAGTTCTAAGATAACTTAAGTTGAGAGAACTTTTAGTAATGTAGCTTGACAAAAAACACTGACTATTTAGGTGAGTTCTGTTGGTTAGCCTCAGCTCTTCAGTTCTAATATCCTGACTGATTGACTACAGTTTGATGTAATTGAAATAATATTTTAATGTGATATTTGGGTGACCTATTCCTCAGCAGTTTAAAGAGAGATAATAAGGCTTAAATATGCTTTCTGTTGTGATGATAAAGTGCCCATCACTGACAATATGGAGCAGATAATAAGATGTGGCTGGTTGCCATATTAAACATACACCTGTTTTTGGCTTAGTTCTTGACAAAACACATAAAACGCTTTTATTACTGGGCTGGACTCCAAAACCCAGGGGCTGTTACATGGGTTTTTAGTCTCCATCAGCTTGTGTGGATACAGACTAAGCCTGCTATTAAAGTGTATTAAAGTATATTATGCTCTCAATGGGGATTCAGCATTGACAATCCTTTATAGCTTTGGGTCAGTTCTTATTAGAGGTGTTGAGGGCCATCTGCTAATCTTTTGCAACCACTTCTGGAGATCATCAAGCTGGAATAGTTCATCACCTGAAGAACATCTCTCATGTTTCTAACTAAGCCATCATGAAAATATTCCAATTAAAGTATTTAGACACTGACAGAACAGAGATGTTAAGCTAATATTGCTAACAAACACTAGAAGTCAACAGTCACATAAATAGCCTTGAAAAACATCATCAGAACTACTCTCAAAGATTAATGAAGGTCTCAGTTTCATTGATGTGGTTTAGGATGCAACATGAAAACATTTTTGAAGCTCATTCAAATATTCCAAAGTAAGCAGAAATTAAAATTAAAACCAAGAATAGAGCCTGTTCAGTGGTCAATGTATACCATTTAAATGATTGTGGACAGCCTTTCTGATGAACACATTCAGCTTTATGTTGGCACAGATGTACAAATGCTCATACATGTGGCTTGTCTAGTCCCTGTAGAGAAGTACTGCCAGTAGAATAAGACTAATAGAACTGTGTAACTGTGTAATGGAACTGTGTTCTCTGCTCCATCCAATACTTTTGGGATGAGTTGGTGAGATGAGGATGAGCTGGTTGTGGTGATCAGCCAACATCCTGACAACGCTAACAGCTTGTGTGGCTGAAGGCACTCACATCCTCACAGTAATGCTGTGTAGAAAGCCTTCCCTGGGCAGCAGAGACAGTTGCTGCAACAAAAACAGGATAAACTCTTGATTTCAGAGGAAACAATGAATGAACATCCCAAAACTTTTGTCACCAAGGCGTATCATTAAAATATCCAGTGTTTTTATCAATCACATGTTAGTTAAGTGTACAGTAAGTTCTCCAGTAAAAGATCTCAACTTAAAGTCTGTTTTTGAATATTCCTATTATTATAGACTGCTAACCAGGTCAGTCTACATTAATGTCCAGATATGATAGTAAATTTAAATGAAATTGATATACAACTACTTACAACAAAAAGCAGCTGTAAGTTTCTCTCTTGTCCACTTGGGGCAGTGTCAGCTACTGCTGCATTGTGCAGCTTCCTCAGAGGCATCTCACTCCTCCTACATCTGCATGTAAATATGATTTTTATATAAAATTTGAATGATCATATCTCTTTTATAGCTTTTTACTTGGATCTATCAACATCAAACTAACACTAGTAAAGAGCTTAGAAACGCAACTTTGGAAAGAAGTTGATGGTGATGATCAACATGATGGTTTTATGCTATGACATCCAGAACCGGACATGTGATTTGTTCGTATGGTGTCTCATAGAGATTTAATTCCATGAGAAGAATGATTCTAGGCAGCACATGCTCATAAACAGACAGAACATGAAATATTGGTGCTGAACAGCAGGTGTGCTGCCGTGAAGAGGAGTTTATAACTAGAAATCAGTAATATCAACCCGACAAGGCAATTTTTCAGGCATGCACTTAAAAATCTCTGCAGATGAAAGCAGCAAGCTTGAAAATTTGTCAGAAAATCTCTTGGATCAAATTTATAGGCCCTGTAAGTGTGGAGAAATGACAGACAGAGGCACATTCAGTGTCACAAACAATCCATATAAATGTTATCTCTGGTGTCACTGCTTGCAATGCAATGCAGTGCAATGAAGGTTTCTTGGTTTAGGTTAGTTTGCCATTCAGTTACTGTGAAATATGGTGTCATTTTTTTATCAAAGAAAATGTGTGCACATATATATCACCACTGTCCACTTAATCAGAAACACCTCTGTTATAGCTCCACCCACTGTCCACTTTATCAGAAATTCCTCTCTTATAGCTCCACCCACTTTCCACTTTATCAGAAACTTCTCTCTTATAGCTCCACCCACTGTCCACTTTATCAGAAATTCCTCTCTTATAGCTCCACCCACTTTCCACTTTATCAGAAACTCCTCTCTTATAGCTCCACCCACTTTCCACTTTATCAGAAACTTCTCTCTTATAGCTCCACCCACTTTCCACTTTATCAGAAACTCCTCTGTTATAGCTCCACCCACTGTCCACTTTATCAGAAATTCCTCTCTTATAGCTCCACCCACTTTCCACTTTATCAGAAACTTCTCTCTTATAGCTCCACCCACTTTCCACTTTATCAGAAACTTCTCTCTTATAGCTCCACCCACTTTCCACTTTATCAGAAACTCCTCTGTTATAGCTCCACCCACTGTCCACTTTATCAGAAATTCCTCTCTTATAGCTCCACCCACTTTCCACTTTATCAGAAACTTCTCTCTTATAGCTCCACCCACTGTCCACTTTATCAGAAATTCCTCTCTTATAGCTCCACCCACTTTCCACTTTATCAGAAACCTCTCTTATAGCTCCACCCACTGTCCACTTTATCAGAAACTCCTCTGTTGTAGCTCTTGCTTGTGTACAGTTAGAGACTGTTGATGATCTGTTGATGTACAGTTTGTTTTCTAGATCTTCAATAATGGTTTATGCCCATCAGAGCTGCTCTTGTCTGAATATTTTAGGTGGGGATCAGTCTCAGTCCAGCAGTGAAACCCAGGTACGCTGCTTTGTCTGGTGTGGATGGACCACCAGCCAAATAATATCTGAACAACATTATTTCTGTGATCAGAAATGGACCAGTGATTTAAGATGCAGTAGTAAAGTGGTCCTATGAAGTAGGTGTAGCTGGCCAGTGAGTGGAAATATAAGTTAGCAGATTGTAATAAAGTGGAAAATTGCTGCAGAAGCATGAGGACAGATGTGATGGCCAAAGCAGATGAGTGAGAAAATGACCTTTAATGCAACAATCTGGACTGGAGTCCATACTGGTAGTGTAGTGATTTGAGAGAGGTCATTTAGTCAATGGTCATTTGCCATATTGCTATCATAGACAACAATTGGCTGCTATTAGTTCTGGTGTTTTCCACATGATGTCCTTGATGTTTCTGTAAATTACTCACATCCTATATGTTTGTATCACATCCAATATTGTGCTGAGCATTTCAAAAGAGATCTGTTGTTAACTCTTGAGTTACTGCAACATTTTGAGACCATCTCTCTTAAAATGTCAACCCCAGCTTAATTACGTTGTGATATCAGGTAAGATATTTATTATCAGTGTTATTTTGTGTCCATAAATAAGTTCTTCAAACCAAATCATGATTGGAGTAAAGTGTTAACCTCAATTTGCATTATGGGGTGATTGATCTGAGCACTTCCCTCACCAGTGGAGGATATATACTATGTGCCTCTATTTGTTCACTGTTTGAAATGTACTGGAATGGTACGTTGATTAACATATTTAGATCTATTTATGATGTCAATCCATACAAACAATGTAGAAGTTATACAGAAACAGCAATGTGTGTCTTTGTAGTAACTTTATTGCTGGCTTATTCCAGAAACACTGCAGTTATTATAGCATTTACATATTTAAAATATACTAAAATGACCAAATGACATTCAACAGAATGACAGAAATCCCGCATGTCAAAACTGAAGTTACATTCAATGACATTGTCAAATCTTTAAGCACTCAGTACCGCACAACCCTGATAGTAAATGTGATGGTAAGCTGCTCCTTTCTTCGGTGTTTCACTGATTTAAGCAAACAAAACCTTTAAAAGATTCAATAGTGAAGTGTGGAGTCCCAAACCCCATCTTTAAGCTTCCTTTGTAGACCATTTCGCTAAATATGAACCATGTTGTATTGGGATAAAAGGGTTTATGTAGGCAGGTTATAAGTGAACCTCTTAAATGTAGATCAACACCAACTTCCCTGGTTTTGAAGGCCATCCTACAAACCACTGGCACAGTTAATGAATGCTCAGTTTTGGCACATATAATGGATAAGTCACCCTAACCCTGATGACCCAGCCAAGTGAAACTGACCCCCTTTTCCACTGCCAATAACAGTTAAAAAATAATAGAAGATTTTCCAGAGATGCTTGTTTTCTAACAGTTAATGGAGACATTTGTTCAGTGTGCCCTGTTGAAGAAAAGCAGTTTGGTTAAACGTCTATCAGAGTGAGAGAGAGAGAGAGAGAGGTTGTGTCCTGATGTGCCACGTGTAAGCTATAATCCCATCACTCTTTCTCTCTCATTTTCCCCTCCGAGGCCTATCAGGCCGCTCAGATTAACTCGATCAGTGGCATTAGGCAGATTATTCCCTTATCTAAATTGGAATGACACAAAACAATAATGGAAACTCTCAAAGCGCATCTCGCTCAGGCACCCGTCTGCCATTTGCATTCGCGACACGCTGCCAAAATCGCTTTCATAAGAACGGCAGATCGACGGCCTGATTGACGGCCCCCGAACCTGTTAAGCATTTTCAAAATGGAAAGTGAGGGAGGGGTGGAGGGAAGTAGAAGAAGAAGTAGAAAAAAAAACATTTCATCCTGGATCTGAAGAGATGGATTTTTTAAAGTCTGCATTGATCTCGCTGCCGTAATTGCCGCGGAATGACTTTCACGCTGATGCATATGGGCGTGATAGGATTTTTTTTTTGTGTGACGAGAGTCAATCAGATATGCTGCTCAACATCAGGTGTTAGTTGGGAAAACCTGATTAGAACAAGTGAAGAGATAAAATTCACCATGTGAAGTGTGTCATGTGGTGAACGGCGGGACTTCATAATCTGTAAATCAAGGACTTTATGCTCAGGCAAACCTGCTAGCATCGACTCCCATCTTGTACTCACTCCCAATCCATTTAATAGGCCCACCTAACATAGTCCACAGTATTGGTCAGGGATCTTTAAAACCACTCCTGGACAGGGGTGCATTTCCCAAAAGCCATAGTTGAGACCACTGAGGTAACTACCATGCGTTGATCAGTACCATAGTACAATGCATCATTAAAAATGCAGGGGTCTCAAAGCAATGGCTCCAATGAATACTCTCAAACTCCCACTAGCACAAGGACTTATATAACCTAGTGAAGAAGTAGGAGGTGTTTTCTTATAGAATGTTTCTGTTCTTAACCCTCTAGAGTCGTCTCTTCCACTGGTGGCATATTAACAAAATTCCACAAAAACATTTCTAGATTTTATCCTAGAATCAAAATAAAACATACTCCAGAAACCTTAAAAGGTCTACTTCTAAAATATACTGTATATATAGCTTGAATCAAAATCTATTTTAAAATATTTGTGAGAGGAGCAGTATGTAATATTTTGGGTTATCTTTTAGCAGAATTTAAGATAATCACTAATAAAAATGATTAAAAACACATCTAATCATTATAAACTAAGAAG
>BRDA01024540.1:0-14958 GCA_036984385.1 Crenuchus spilurus
GGCTGCCTGTAGAGTGGTGACACTGACACTGAGGGGAGCTCTAACATTGTTCTACAGCAGCTACACTGATAAGGCTGCCTTTAGAGTGGTGACACCCACTAGGGGGAGCTCTAACATTGTTCTACACCAGCTACACTGATAAGACTGCATGTAGAGTAATGATACTGACACTAGGGCGAGCTCTAACATTGTTCTACAGCATCTACACTGATAAAGCTGCCTGTAGAGTGGTGATACTGACACTAGGGGGAGCTCTAACATTGTTCTACAGCAGCTACGCTGATAAGACTGCCTGTAGAGTGGTGACACTGACACTGAGGGGAGCTCTAACATTGTTCTACAGCAGCTACACTGATAAGACTGTCTGTACATTGGTGACACTGACACTGAGGGGAGCTCTAACATTGTTCTACAGCAGCTACACTGATAAGGCTGCCTTTAGAGTGGTGACACTGACACTAGGGGGAGCTCTAACATTGTTCAACAGCAGCTACACTGATAAGGCTGCCTGTAGAGTGGTGACACCGACACTAGTGGGAGCTCTAACATTGTTCTATAGCAGCTACACTGATAAGGCTGCCTGTAGAGTGGTGACACTGACACTAGGGGGAGCTCTAACATTGTTCAACAGCAGCTACACTGATAAGGCTGCTTGTAGAGTGGTGACACCGACACTAGTGAGAGCTCTAACATTGTTCTATAGCAGCTACACTGATAAGGCTGCCTGTAGAGTGGTGACACTGACACTAGGGGGAGCTCCAACATTGTTCTACAGCCGGCACACTGATAAGGCTGGCATAGAAATGTACAGGGCTTGAAGCTCCACTTAATAGTTCATGAGATACTTTTTGAAGACTTCAGGAAGCTTTGACAGCACATCATTTGTTCTACATAAGCTATGACAGGTAGGCTTTACAAGGTTACAACAGTTTTATGAATTTAGCCGGCTATCAAATTTTGCTCACTGTGAAAAAAAAACCCTGATCATATTTTACCTCCGCTCCTGGCAGGAAGCTTCACACTGAGAGCCAACGTTTTAGGCAGACTTGACGACAGATTTCTCCTGTGAAATGAAAGAAGAAATATTCTGACAAAAACAGCTTGAGAATAAGATCTACTCTTATTGTCCATTTAAGCTTTTTAGAACTTTGTCAATCTCCAATTACACACTGTAGTTAAACTGTTTCTCTGTATACTTTGTTCTGGTCAGGACCCTCACAGAGCTGATGCATTATTCTCAGCATTGTAGTGACACTGACGTGGTGGTGGTGTGTTAGTGTGTGCTACAAGTGGATCATACACAGCAGAGCTGCACCAACTAGCCTACACAGTGACTAGACAGTGTCTAGTGCCCTAGAGGACCAATACAAGGTGGACAGTGAGAGGACACAGTGTTGAAAATCTCCAGCACACCACCACCATGTCGGTGTCACTGAGAATGATCCTGGGGGTCCTGACCATTTAAGAACAAAGTATACAGAGAAACAGACAGACTACAGTGTGTATATGGTCAGAGCAGCTAAAGTGGACAGTGAGTGTAGATAAAAGGTCTGTGTACCTAATGAAGTGGCCAGTGGGTGTATATTAGAGCAGTAAAAGTGTTGTATAGCTGGACCAACATGATACTTAAGTATTTAACAGAAAAGGTGGCTTTTCTTCTTGCAGTCTCTCTGTGATTAATGCTTTCACTTCAAAAATGTCTGGAATGTAATACAGACGTTCAGTCTTATGGAGCTTAAGTTACTGTTCTCACTTTTACAACACAACCAGGCTGTTCCTATGCTCCAGGGTTCTGTCTTCCCCACTTCAATACACTCTTAAAAACATGCTTCTTCAAGGGTTCTTTAGTAAAAAAAATGGTTAAATGTAAAACCATGAACACTCAAAGAACCCTGTGCACAATTAAAAGGTTCCTAACATGGTGAAAGTGTGAATGTGTTCTAGATGCATCTATATAGAAACTTTATGAAAAGGGTTCAATACAGCACCAAAAAAGGGTTCTGCTATTGTTACGATGACAAACCTAGGAACCCTTTTTGGTGCTATATAGAACCTTTATCTACAGTCTTAAAAGAAGGGTGGTTCTTCAAGCTTCTTTACCCAAGAAAATGGTTATATATAGAACCAAGAACACTCATAGAACCATGTGCATGCTTTAAGGGTTCCTCAGCTTGATGAAAAATGTGTTGCTGATGGTTCTGTATATATGTTTTTTGAAAAAGGTGATATATAGCACCAAAAAGGTTCCTCTCTTTTTACAACCATGACATTCTATCAGTAACAGAACCCTTGTTAGTGCAGTCTAGAGCCTTTCTTCTAAATATTTCTGTCTAGAACCTACAAACCACCCTTCATTAAGTTGGAGAAATGTCTCACTATGTAAAGAACCCTTTGATTATGCATAGGGTTCTTTGATTTTCATGGTTATGTAGCACATATGTAGAACTGGAGAACACAGGACCGTGGGAGTGCGCATATGTAGAACTGGAGAACATAGGAGAGGCTTTGTACTAGATTTTGAAGCATTGCTGTGAGGATTTGATTGCATTCACCCACAACAGCATCAGGATGCTGGATGATCACCACCCAACCTCATCCCAGAAGTACAGGATGAAGCAGAGAACATAGCTCCACAGCTCAATGCTGGGCACTCTAGACCCCACCTGGCACTAGACATGGTGCCAACAGGTTCACGTTTAGTCCTCTTATGCGACATCTTCCTCAGCCAACTTAAAACAGCTGAATGCAGTCAATAGATGGGGTGTCCACAAACATTTGGACACTTGGTGAATAACACGTAAAATTATCCAACTGTGGCTAACACTTTGTACCCTCCTGACCACATAAGATATATATACACACACATCGGTGATATTCTGAGTCAAAAAAACACCATTAATGAGTGGTACAACCCGGCGCTAACGACACCGTGTTTCCTGAGAGAGCAACATAAGAGGTTTAAAAAGCTGTCAGGCAGAGCAGAAAGTATTGGAGGTAAGTGCATGCAGACGGAGAACAAAATGCCAAAGCAAAACCAGCCTCACCGCTCTCTGGACTTCAACACTAAACATAGATTCTGCGAATTCCACATTTAGCAATGAGAGAAAACAGAGCTCTTTTGGGTGTCTTGTGAGGCAGACACGTACAACGTGTAGTTACAGTGCCAAGAATGAAAAAGTGCATAATGATACACCAGCACATTCCTTGAAATTGTGAACTTTTCAAAGTCCATTTGAGTGCCAAAAGCCTACCACCAGCCCCAAAAATGGAGCAGACATATTTTAAATAAGGAACAAGGACAATAATAAGACATTTGAGTGTGATTTTAACCCTTTCGCGCATGTGCACAGCTATTTATTAGCCATTATCTTTGTTATATTAGAGTAAAAACCCTGTAGTGCTGCCTGGGAGCCAGTTATTAGCAAGTACTGGAAACAAAACACATGGTAAACAAAAATGGCTGTAAAAACCTATAAAAATAATCACATTACAAACTGAGCATAAACAAAAGCATTGCATTTGGACAATATACACATACGTACGTGATATGACCACCCCTGGCTATATAAGCTTATATATATATATATATAAGCTTTATAATTCATGCAAGAAAGGGTTCAAATCAACTGAGCGTTCTAGAAATGTGCATGTAGTGTAGACTCCCAGCTATTTTCTGCTCTCAACATTTTCTTCTCCATTGCTTCCCCATGTGGTGAACATTAAAATAACACCATGTACCATCCAGCTGAGAGCAAATCCTAACACTGAGGTCTTCAGGGCTTGTCCTGAAGGGCTGGGGTCCAGTTTGGTGCTGAGACCAAGTGTGTTGAGCAGGAAAATTACCAAAACAATGCAGGACACTTGCTGTTTAGGACAAGGCCATTTCTCTACTCCGAGGTATAATGCTAAATATAACATTCCTGATGAAGTTATGTGCATTATTGGACATAATCTTGATCATTTCTACTTGCTCCTTGGCTCAAGCATGGTCCTGAAGTCTTGGCTGTTGTCAGTTCCAGGTAGAGCTCCACAATGACCAGAGATCAAGCTCAATCATTACTCACCACTGCCCTCTACAGGGGGGTATTCCACAAAGCAGGGTTTGTGTGTAGAACCTCTCACTTCAGCCCAAACTCAAACCTGTCCAATGAGAAAACAGAAGCAGGACTCAACATTAAGTTTAAGTCAGCAGCCCAAACTGAGCCCTGCTTTATGGAATACCCACCAGGGCTTAAGGTTAGCCAGAGAGATTAAGCCAAACACTGAGGACTGTCCAGTAGAAATGCCCTGCTTGATTTCTCACTGCACAGACCTGAGTTTGGGCTTTATTTAAGACTTGTTTCTGTAAATTATGGTCATGTGGAAAAATTTGTTTTTCCTTTAAAGCTCCTGATTTTAAATGGTACCATTATGCC
Source organism: Crenuchus spilurus (assembly GCA_036984385.1). Taxonomy (NCBI): domain Eukaryota; kingdom Metazoa; phylum Chordata; class Actinopteri; order Characiformes; family Crenuchidae; genus Crenuchus; species Crenuchus spilurus. The sequence goes on from BRDA01024540.1 coordinate 4,416, forward strand.
ATCTACTGTCTGCACACTTCTCATGAAGCAAGTAAAGAAACATCAAATCAGCTGATATTCATCATGAGATAGTGTGTACAAACACAAAACAGTATTTCTAAGGCATGTTTAAAAGTAAAAGGACCTAAGAATTATGGTAAAAGTAAAAGGAGCCAAGAGTGTCAGTAAATGTAAAAGAACCAAAGAGTGACAGTAAATGTAAAGGAACCTAAGAGTGACAGTAAAAGTAAAATAATCTAAGAGTGACAATAAAAGTAAAAGGAGCCTAAGAGTTACAGTAAAAGTGAAAGGAAACTAAGAGTTACAGTAAAAGTAAAAGAACATAAGAGTGACAATAAAAGTAATAGGAACCTATGAGTTACAGTAAAAGTAAAGGAACCTAAGAGTGACAATAAAAGTAAAAAAAAAAAACCCTAAGAGTGACAGTAAATGTATAGAATCCTAATGGCATTTTACCATTGGGAGTGAAGTATAGTACTCTGCAGTTACTACACTGAATTCAGAACTCTTCTTACTTTAGCACTATCTAGAACCTGTGTTTCCCATCTCATAATACAGAGGTATGACTGCAGGCTTTCATTGCCATAAAGCAGAAAGTCACAAGAACAACTGAACACTGAGAGCAGCTAATTAAGCAGCAGCTCTAGGTGAGCTCTGGGTTGTTTGGAATGTTTGCCAGCAGCCACAGAAAATTTTACTCAAGTATAAAAAAACTAAAGTAAAAATCTATTTCTAATTCATTTTTTAAAAGATATAATTTTAATAAAGTGGCACTATCAGTTTATTTATTTTGAATGTAGAGAAGTTCTAACATATACTGAACTATTAATCAAAGCAGTGTTTGTTAACGTCCAATCACTGAATACTGAATTCACAGTGCAGCTACATTCTAGGACCTTATCATCCGGACACTCAATATCGTGACTCATTATTGATGATGGCATTAAAAAGGGGAATTATTAAACCAAAATGTAGCTTTTTTGAGACATTTCTCATAACAACTATACATTGTGATGGTTTTCTCGGTCAAAAACCATCTAACAGCAGGCCTTATTTCATCTCAGACTTTAAATACAGCTGTTTTAGCACTAAAAACCCATCCTGCTGTACTACACACTGCTGTTGGCTTTTCGAGGTTGCCAGGTTCCCAAAATTTCTGCAACCCAAGTTCGTACAGCTTATAACCAAGTCTGACAGAAACTAACTAAACATAAAGTTTATCTAACAATCATCTTTTTATCAATTTATCTAACAAAAACACAGTTTTTCTACTGTGTTACTATAAGTTTTTCTGCAAGACATGGTGAATTTTTAAAACAGCCCAAAACCCTGCGACGTCTGAAATTTTACCCACAACTGCAATTGAGAGGTAGACAAACTTGGCCCCAAGTAGAGTTGCCTGATTAAAAATACATAAACAGATAAAATACACAAATACATTTTTGTTACAAATGTAGTGAATAAAAAAGTACAGATTCTTTTTGTTAATATAGTGAGTAAAAAAAATTAAGTAACTACTGAAAAACTCCTTAAGTACAGTATCTGAGTATCATCCATCCATCCATCCATCATCACACCTGCTTAAAGGCACAGTATGTAATATTTTGGGTTATCTTTTAGCCGAAGTTAAGATAATCACTAATAAAAATAATCAAAAACACATCTAATCATTATAAACTAAGAAGTCATTTGATTATTTTACCTTAGAATAAGCTGTTTATATCTACATTGGTCGCGGGTCGAACACCAACTGAGGCCGCCGTGTTGCATCGCCATGTTTCTACAGTAGTTCGAAAAGGACAAACGAGGCTAGCAAAAACCGTTTGTGTTGTAATGATGAATTGGCCACTCAAATTCGATAGCTCTGTAGCTGATTCACCGTTGGCTGACATAAAACAAGAGAAGAAGAAGAAATAAACATATACCTCAATAAGAAGAAATACACGGAGGAGAAGCAAGAATAAAGTTTTTTTGGTTTATTTGTTAAGATGGCGGAACATTCTTATGCTCGTCAAGAAGAGAAAACAACTTCAATCGTCAAAGAAAAGAAAACATGATGAAACTTAATATTCGTGTGCGCAGTGTTTTTCCCCCATTCCACCTTAAATGGTGCTGCACATTGTAACACCTCGGAGCTGAACACTACTGCCCCATTTAAGGTGGAACGGGAGATTCGTAACTGCCCGCTAGTTCTCGTGTGAGCTCTTATTGGCTGAAGTGCCTTCTTCAAAGCATGGCAAGCTTACCTTGACTAGAGAAAAATGTGTATCCTGCCTGCATTATCTGTCTACAGTGAAGCAGTTTGATGCGTTTACTTTGTAACTTTGTACAGAAAACAGCTAACATTTACAATAGTACTACTGAAGTGCAGAAAATGTTTCGAATGCATTGTAGCTGATAATTTTACACATTACATTTCCTAAATTTCTAATTAAAATTAATCTTACCACTTGACATATCACTAGCTCTAAAGCTGCTATTAGACATTGCGTTTGGGAGTATCAAAGATATATGATATCTTACGGCCACCATAGAGACTCCTTCGTGTTTGGAAGGGAGGGGCTGTGGAAAAAGTCTTCAGTTGGTTGCAATATGGAATCTAAACCACTAGATGTCGCTGGAAATTACATACTGTGCCTTTAATCCTTATCAGGGTCGCGGTTAGTCCCCTACCCCCTAACTGGGCGCAGGGCAGGGCATTACACTATTCAACTACGGTTGACACCTGTCCCGTAAAATACGGAATTGTTCCTTATTTGTGAACTAAAAGTCACATTTCGTATTGAACCGATACGGAACGCAATTTGTTCCGTATTTTCATCAAAGGGGGAGAAATACGATTGAACTGAGATAGCGCCATCCAAAAGCAGTGTCATGCTATACTAAATGGAGACGAGTCAAGCACTAGGATCCAGCGGGAAAAAAGGCTGCTCAATCTGATGCCCGCCCACAATCAAGCTGATTGGCTCAGCCGTTTGTTGCTAACCTGTGATTGGCTGGCCCCGCTGTCACTTCACCTGTTTCACTGACAAATGCCAAGAGCACACTTTTAAAATAGAGCACGATTCACGCAGCATTGACTGATTTTCTTTTTTCTGTTTAGAGAACACGCTTCTCGGAATTCACAGCAAACAGCCAATCAGAAAGCAGTAACGGATCTTATATGTCTATGCATATAATATGTATATATCATTCTAGGTATAATTTTATGTAAATGAGGTTTATTGACCACACATTTAAAAAATAAGCGTAAAACTTGGTAATGAGTTGGAGTGAAGTTTGACACAAGTTTCAGTGAAGTGAAGAAATTTGCTACATGCTTTTAACAGTTTATTCATATTTAATAATGCATTATAATAATTAGTAGAACTTATATAGTGCATTTCTATTTTCTAATATTTCTTTAATATTTTATTATATATATATATATATATATATATATATATATATATAATAAAATTATTATTATATATTTCTAGTGAGGAAAATAAGTATTTGAACACCCTGCGAATTTGCAAGTTCTCCCACTTAGAAATCATGGAGGGGTCTGAAATGTTCATCTTAGGTGCATGTCCACTGTGAGAGACATAATCTAAAAGAAAAAATCCTGAAATCACAATGTATGTGCTTCAAAAAAAAATTATTTATTTGTGTGTTACTGCTGCAAATAAGTATTTGAACACCTGTGAAAATCAATGTTACTATTAGCCTTTGTTTGCAATTACAGAGGTCAAACATTTCCTGTAGTTTTTCACCAGGTTTGCACACACTGCAGCAGGGATTGTGGCCCATTCCTCCACACAGATCTTCTCCAGATCAGCCAGGTTTCTGGGATGTCGCTGAGAAACATGGAGTTTGAGCTCCCTCCAAAGATTTTCTATAGGGTTTAGGTCTGGAAACTGGCTAGGCCACTCCAGAACCTTGATATGCTTCTTACGGAGCCACTCCTTGGTTATCCTGGCTGTGTGCTTTGGGTCATTGTCATGTTGGAAGACCCAGCCACGACCCATGTTCAATGCTCTAACTGAGGAAAGGAGCTTGTTCCCCAAAATCTCGCAATACATGGCTCCGGTCATCCTCTCCTTAATACAGTGCAGTCATCCTGTCCCATGTGCAGAAAAACACCCCCAAAACATGATGCTTCCACCCCCATGCTTCAAAGTAGGGATGGTACTCATCATTCTTTGTCCTCCAAACACGGCGAGTGGAATTAAGACCAAAAAGTTCTATTTTGGTCTCATCTGACCACAGCACTTTTTCCCATGACTCCTCTGGATCATCCAAATGGTCATGGGCAAACTTAAGACGGGCCTGGACGTGTGCTGATTTAAGCAGGGGAACCTTCCTTGCCATGCATGACTTTAAACCATGACGTCTTAGTGTATTAGCCCCAGTAACCTTGGAAACAGTGGTGCCAACTCTCATCAGGTCATTGACCAGCTCCTCTCGTGTAGTTCTGAGCTGATTCCTCACCTTTCTTAGGATCATTAATACACAACGAGGTGAGATCTTGAATGGAGCCCCAGTCCGAGGGAGATTGACGGTCATGTTTAGCTTCTTCCATTTTTTAATAATTGCTCTTTGGTCTTAGCCATGTTAGTAGTTGGGAGTCTTATTGATTGTGTGGGGTGGGCAGGTGTCTTTATGCAGCTATCGGCCTAAAATAGGTGCTTCTAATTTAGAATAATAAGGAGTGGAGGTGGACTTTTTAGAGGCGGACTAACAGGTCTTTGAGGGCCAGAATGTTTGTTGATTGGCAGGGGTTCAAATACTTATTTGCAGCAGTAACACAAATTATTTTAAAAATCATACATTGTGATTCCGGATTTTTTCTTTTAGATTGTCTCTCACAGTGGACATGCACCTAAGATGAAAATTTCAGACCCCTCCATGATTTCTAAGTCGGAGAACTTGCAAATTCGCAGGGTGTTCAAATACTTTCTTTTCTAAGTTTTCACAAAATCTCATGAACTATTAAGTGGGGCATCATTTATATGTCAGCTGCAAATGTTTTTTGAACGTGAAAGTAAAGTTTGTGCACTCTGGACTACACAATCAAACATCAAAATAAATGTCAAACTATTTTTTGCATTATCTATATTGCCCCAAACTTGTATGGTTGTAGTTTCATGGAGACTTTTTGAGTTTTTAACTATAGAAGCAAAATTTGGACTCCAGACATCTAAGACCACAGAAAAATATGTAAATGTGATTTCTGGGCAAAATAAAATTACCCTTTATTTGTATGACACTGTTACATTAAAGGAAATGCTTTTTCAAAGTTTTTGTACTCCCATCAGATGACTGTAAAAGGATGGGTAATATTTCATCAATCACATATATTTAAGTAGAAATGAAGGATTTAGTCTTGTGCAATAGTGCCCCCAAGGGTTAAAGTGCATTTTTAAAAATGTAATTAGAAATTATCAAATATTCTAGAAGAAAAATCTGCCCATTTTAATTCACACTATTTACTGACATTCACCATTTTAAAGCATAAAAAGTGGTCTGTGTTGCGATTAGACTACATTACATGCATGTTATATCTTTGCCTTGAATTCAGGATAGAAATTTGCAGAAAATTTCAATATGTTACTCATCTTCAACAAAATGCCGTTTTACCAGGCATGTCCAAACCTTTGCATAAGATGGAGTGGCACATAAAAAGCAATTTTAAACATAAAAGTCCGTAAATAATAATAATAATAATAAACAATGAGTAGATTTTATAATCTCGATTTAATGTCACAAGCTGAAGGCATCATACAGTGTGGGTCCATTTGAATGGATCGATCCACTATGACTTTCCTAGTAAAACAAAGACAAACTGAACAGCTACCAGTGACCCATCTGCACACAAAAACAACAGCCATTTCAAACACTGGGAAAGCAACAAGAAACATGCCTAAAAGCAAATGTCAGCATTATAAAAATATTAAAATAAAAAGGCCAAACTGCTGCCTGAGTAAAACAAAGAGCACAGACTCACTGAGAAAATGAAACATCACTCTATTCATACAAAAATAATAAAAGAAATAACTTAAATCTGAACATAAACAGTGGTTATACAGAAGTCACAGTTGACAAGTTAAGACACTGAAAGATTAACACAAAATAATCTATATTACAGAAAGAAATTTCATGACATACACTGACCAGCCACCTACACTCACTGTCCATGTTCAGCTCTACAATTGCAGACTGTAGTGAATCTCTTTCTCTGTACACTTGATTCACGCTGTTCATTAATGATCAGGACCCCCCACAGAGCAGGTGCATCATTTTCAGCACTGTAGTGACACAGACATGGTGGTGCTGTGTTAGTCTGTATTATAGATGTTGTTAAACACCTCTGGAGTGAAAATAGTGCACCAACCAGCTACTCTGCTGTGTCTGATCTGCTCTAACACCACCACCACCACATCAGTGTCACTGAAGTGCTGAGAATGATCGACCTGCTCTGTGGGGGTCCTGATCAGTGAAGATGCTGAATAAAGTACACAGAGGACTACAATCTGTACAAAGTGAACCTACATGGTCAGTGAAGCTAAAATCCAGTGTCTCAAGGAGGACATTTTAATGTTATGGCTGGTTAGTAGTCGACTTTCAGACTTCTTCACATTTAGAAAAACAGCATGTTATTAAAATATGTCCCAACTCCCAAAATACAACTGGTAACAATAATCCCAAAGACAGAGAGACACACGTCACCTTTTACATTTAGTTCTTTAAAAATATATTAAAACATTTTTATAGTCAAATCATGCAAAGTAACGACGGGGATTACTTCAATAAAAACTCAGACTCGGCAGCTGCCGTTTGTATTTCAAATGGATGCCTGAGGGGGTGCTTCACAATGCAGGATTTCTCAGTTCAGCCAGTTAACTTAAGCCCAAAAGTCACACCTGTCTGATGGGAGACCAGTAGCAGTACAATCCTAATGCACAACACTGAGCTTAAGCTATGTGGCCAACTTAGAAATCTTGGTGCAACATCCTCCTGGTGATGGATCAAGACAACAATGTCCTTCTATATTTACCCCAAAATAACGTTTAACATACTGCACCACTTGTGTGCCATTTGTGTTCTGGTTAAAACTACATTTTAATCATCCATTTACTACAGAGAACAAACTTCTGCACATTTTCATGCATTATTTACTCAATTTTACATCCTGGACTATAAAATGTAGCCTCTGTAAAGAGATACGGAACATTAACTAATGTATACTGTATATTTTGTCCTGAATTTAGAAAATTGTGCACTAAAATGTTTAATTTGCTTCATGTACTTATTTTCACTTAACAGAATCTGTCATTTGAAGGAGGCACATTAACTTTTGCAGCAGACTGTGCTACTCCAAAAATGTGAATTGTGTTCATAAATTAACTCAAAAACAGCCAAATTGTATATTGAATAAGTGACATAAAAAGCCTTTTTAGTTTTAAAGTAGACACTGTTTGAATAGTAATTTAACTCCAAAAGAAATGTTCTATTAATTTGTGATTCTGGATTTCTGATTTTAATGTTTGTCCACATTAAGACAAAAGAGGCTTAAAATATGTAAAATGAATATAAATTAAATTAGGTTATGTAAGTTAGATAAAGGCACATTTTGATTTCTTAAGGAGGCAAACTCATGCTTACATTGACTTTGTGTCTCTATTTGCCGCATCTTTAATGTCATATTACAACCCACATTAAAATGTGATGCTACTGTTCTCTATGCAAGTATAATACTTCAGGATCAAAAGATATGCTACAAAGAGAATTACGTACTGTAATCTGTTTAAATGAATCTAGGAAGTACATATTTTGCACTAATGACCTGTTTACAATGGCATTTATAAGTATAGAACAACTTGTGGGTAAAGGTACAAGACTAAACATGGAGGGGGGGTCCAGTTAAATAGCACCAACATGTTCTCACCAAACTCATCCACATGCAGACACTTTCCAAAACACACTTTACAGTCACAATTACCATCCGTTTCCCTCCTTCCCACAGAACACTTTCGAATATCAGGCTTTCAAAATGCACTTACAGTCAGTCCTCAGTAACAGGTGTAGATGGTCTTGACCACAGCTGTAACCCCACAATTTAGACACTGATTGTATACAGTCTGTTCATGTGCTCCATTTTTTCGCTTTAGTTTAAAACTGGAGTTACGAGGCTAACTTTGCCAACATTAGAACTCAATAATCATGTAAATTGCTTGCATAAAACATTTCAGCTCATTCAAATCTCACCCAGATCTTATCAAACTAGTGGATGTGGTTTAGGACACAGTATGACATATTGTGAGCATTAAATAATAAACTTGTGTAGCTGAATGCTGCGTCGGCCATCTTGGACAGCTTACTTGAACTTGAATCTGTTCAGTCCAATGCACACAGACACTTCAGACAGCAGCAGGGATGGTTGAAGACTGATCGTGGATCAGAATCCTTTGTTTATGATACTCATCATCACAAAAACTGACTCAATCAGAACTTCCTGCTCCGAGTCAACATTCAGCAACAAGTTTTTTGTTGATTTTTATGGTTCACGCCAAGTCTTACTGTTCCCTAAATGACTTCTCTCTGCATTAGGTCTGAGCAGGTTGACAGACGTTTTGATGACTTATTTGGACAGAAAAAAACTGCACTATTTAGGTGACTATTGAGTTCTAGTGTTTGTTAGCAAACCTTGGCTGATCAGTTACAACTTTTTCTTAAAATAATTAAAGTGGATTATTGTAATTCTTGCTTGGCATACACTAATCCTTCAGATACTCTATAATAAAATGTTCAACAATTAATTACATTTTTAAAATGGAAATAAATTGACCTTTTGCATGCGAGTACTCAACATTTTGACGATCATCTTTGTTAGCAGAGTACAAATAAATATTACTGGATCCCATTTGGTCAAAACTCAAAATAAATACAAGTTATGGAAGACTTAAACTAGACTGCTGAGCAGGTGAAAGAGGACTTCTGAGAGATGAGGCAACCTGAAAGAAACAACAAAATGAATGATAAACCCACGTCAATAGGACAATAATGAAGAAATCAAGCAAGACAAGGCCGTTCTTTACTGCTCTGAACTGTCTGTACTAGGGATGTCCCGATCGCGTTTTTTCTGTTCCCGATCCGATCCGAGTCATTAATTTTTTAGTGACTCCCGATACAGAGTCTCAAACCGAGACTTCTATTTTCTAGATAAGAACTAGATACTATTTTCTAGATAAGAACTAGATAATACTCTTCACACAGTGCACACATTACATTATAGTTAATACAATTAATCCAATGTTTATATTTAACAACTGCAATGCTTTAGGGGGAAAAAAACTGCCAGCTTCCAAACTATTGTTAAGTGTTTCCAAAAGCTCTAAAAGACGCCAAAAACCTGTATTCTCTACCACAGCGATCGGCTGGTCATCCAAAGCAGTGAATTCAGTGACCTCTCTGTGATCTTCTTGGCCGCAGCGCTGTCTCAAGAGAACTTTTCTTTTAAAACTTTGATAGTGTAGATTGCTTTAGGTACAGCCTTTAACTGAGCTGTCTGAGCGAACTCACTGTATTCTGTTAAATGTTTATTTTTTAGGTGCTGTATTAAATTTGTAGTATTAAATCAGGGACTTGCGTGACAAGAAAAAAAAACAAAATTTATATTAATATTTGTCCACTGATCTTTATGAGTAATTTCGAAAAATTTTTATAGTCAAAATCGCTGAAATTGCATATTTCCTGTTCAAATAACAAGGGAGAAACGCGAGGTGCGGTAGCGCCGAGCCGAGCCTCTGAATGCGCAGTCCATCACAAACTGGGTTGATACATGCGGCACTTGCCTGTTGCCGTATCGCTGCATGTCGCCAATATAATGTTTGCATATACGTTTATATACCCTGATTTATACCCTGGCTAATGTCATTAACCATTTATGTTTAATGTTTGTTAGTGACATGTTTAGTTTTGCTGATGGAACATAAAACCGCAGTGAAAAGGCACAGCGTGAGGCAGGGCAGTACTCCTCCGCACTGAAGGGGGGCGCACGTGAGCCAACGGCTGCTTGTTGCTGCTGTGTTTTTACTGAGGAGGCAATTGAGTTAAGTGCACGGCGGGTTTTCTCGCTGCTGTAATTGTAACATTTTTTTTATCTTTACGTACCTTTAATATGTACCTTACGTGTGTGTGTGTGCGTGCGTGTGTGAGTGAGTGAGTGAGTGAGAGAGAGAAGAACGCTGATGAGGTGCTAATTTGAGTTAAGTCTACACAGCAGACATTATAATCAGGTTCTGATCCAAGCTCTGCTCTCCTTTTACGACTCCTGTCTTTATGACAAAGATCGGGCTTAGGTTTGTGTTCAGAAAAGCCGATACCGATCAGTTAAAAAATGCCGAGATCGGATCGGGACATCCCTAGTCTGTACTGCATAAGTAAAAAATCTGTGATTACAACAAGTTTATATGATAAGGTCTTCGAGACATTTTATATTCAAACGTGTTTATGTATAAATAAAAATGGTACAAACTGACATGTCCCTTGGTTGGCTCTT
>BRDA01024541.1:0-35125 GCA_036984385.1 Crenuchus spilurus
TGTGCTGTATATACTGACAGAGCACTGATTCATACTGGTTAAGTACATTCTGTGCTGTATATACTGACAGAGCACTGATTCATACTGGTTAAGTAAGTGGTCTATACAGTAAAATATTATTATTTAAACAACAGATTTAAATTAGCCCATAAGTTACTTTAAATATGTATATTCAGCATGTTATCATGAAGAAATAGAATCTACGCTACTAAAAATATGTGTTAATTAGTCAAAATTTTATTATAAGAGCAAGAGGGCATGTAAATAATAGTTGAGGTCGTAGGGTTGCAGCCTCTTGACATAACCGCGTATGAAATTGCAGTTCCGCCGCTGCCACCTCTCCACCACTGGTACTTTTAGACAAGAGCAAAATATAGGGGGACAGCAGCTGCAGGCTCTCTCTCTCTCACCCCACCCATCTCCCTCTCTCTCTCTCTCTCTCTCCATTCTTGCTTCAATCACACGAGTAAGGAAACAACTAAATTACACAGGCGCAACAAGACAGTAGCGACCGTCATTTCCAAGATAGACGAAACCCTGCAATAGAAATCTACACCCCCCTCCAAAAAATTACCACAGCTCACATTTACAGATGCTACACTCTGCTATTCTGCTCTCATGCATTTGCTGCTGCCTGACAATTCCAGCTTCATCAGTCTGTTTTTCTGTTTCTTTTTATTTTCTTCTTCCCTCGTCGCATCAGCGACCCGAGGTCAGGGTTGCCAGGTTCGCTTGTTTAACGCCAATTTGGGCTACTTTGAAAGACCTGGGGGATTTTTTTGGGGGTGTGTTTAGATGTTACGGTGTGCTCGTTTTGGCCTACTTTAAAAAAAAAATTCCATAACCGCTAAGGCTCTTGCATTAACACAATAGATAAATAAATAGTGTTGGGCATGTCACTGGAATGGGCTATGAAAATATAGACCAGAGAGGAAGGGAAGATACTTTTAAAAGAAAAAAACTTATTTTTTTGTATGATATGTAGGAATTTTCTTTTCTCTCAGTGGATTATTATTATTATTATTATTATTATTATTATTATTATTATTATTATTATTATTATTATTAATGCTTCACAAAATGAATGACAAAATAAGATCACAAGATTTAAGAGTAGCATATCTATACTTAAAAAAAGCATTTAGAGCTTCCACAAACTTCTGTGATGGGACGCTTTAGATTTTGGCTAGTTTAAGCCTTGTTCTTGGGTGGTTTCTGTTCGACTTTAGGTTGGAGAATTTCCCTTTACCTGGCAACCCTGTCTGAGGCCTTTTCCTGATAACGGCTGGAAGCAGCGTCGATACAACGTAAATAAAACAAACACGAATAACATTTCCAGAAATTTCCCCTCCGTGTTGTGATCACAACTAGCTATTAGGCTAGTCACACTGTGCTATCAAATGCACGCTAATTGTTTGTGTAGCGGACTATTAAATCCAAATTACCTTCTTTAAAAGCAACCGTGAAGAATCTTTGTGCCCCAAAACAATGTATTAAATTAGAAATTCGCTATTACTCTTAAGAAACACAGCTCATGCAGAAATAACAAAAGAGAAATTGATGTAAACACCTATTGTGTTCTCGTGTAATGACCTTTATTTAAAAAAATGCTAATTGGAAGTGCTGAAAAGAGGTGAGCACAATTATCATAAGGTGGGCTAAATAAGCTTACAAAAATATCTAATTCATCACGTATGAAAATAAAATAAATTCATTATTTTTTAAAGCTTCCTTTCAAATGCAATTTAGGCAGCGTATTCACAGTGGTATGAAATTGAATGTTTGCCAGAGAATACTAAAGCATCTCATTGCTCATCTGGCATCCCAGGCATTTTCTATTAATTTAAAAATAAGCATGACAATTAGATTTTGCATTGGTAATGGCACACAATAGGGAAAAAAGGCCTGTACGCTATTAAGCAGACGTAATTACTAAAATAAATATAATCATATTGAAATCATTTGAAGGAGGAATCCATGGAAGTCTGTTTCATACATTGTAGATTATACCATGTATACAATGTATACTTCTGCCATTTATCTTTCATTTATTTATTCATTTAGCATAACATCTATTCAGGCTCATTGGCAACACATTTTCATAGCTGGTCAAATGACCTGTAACATAGACAAGAGCCTATTAAGGACATTAAATAGACCTCTCATGTCAGAGATTTTAGTAGCTTATAGCTAATATGCTCTCTTAATGTGTTTGAGATATCAGTTATGAGCCTACTTTGAAGAATCTAAAATCTAAAACATATTTTGGTTTGTTTAACATGTTTAAGTTTACTACATGATTCCTTATGTTTTCATTCATTGTCTGGATGACTTCAGTATTAATCTACAATGTAGGAAAAATAAAAACATTGAATGAGAAGGTGTGTCCAAACGTTTGACTTGTACTGTAGTTGTGTTGTGTCCATCTACTTAAATGACCACTGTAGGTTTAATTGCTGTCATTTTTATGAAAATGAATTAATTTAAAGCAAAACAATTTAATAAATTAAGACTAAATTGATCAAATGCAATCAGTGAAAATATGGGTTACATTGTACATATGGCATAATCGACAGCTTATGAAATAGACTGCAATGACATCGTCTTACAAATAATTTCATTTATTTTGTATTTGCGCATTGTGTCTTTTCCAGGATGATTCATATCTTTCATGTGTTGATGTATTTAATGCTGAAGACTTGAAGTTAATTTTCAGTCCAAAAGAAGAACAAAAAGCTGGATATTTAGAATTTCTTTTGGATTGGAAGCTGGAATAGACACTGTGTAAGGAATTCTGAACCATGTATTAGTCTTGAAGTCGGATAAAGTCATTCACATTGTTCTGGCATGTCTGAATGTGTTTTAAACTGAACCCATAAAGCTGCCTTCCTAAATGCCATCTTCCCACACTCCCCTGAGTCCTTACAATCAATCAGAATATGGCTAATGACACAAAATGGCTCCCATATCCTGGTCCAGCTGCTGGTTCTTAAGTGCCATATGGGGGGTAATGTGGCAGCAATTTGACAACACTTTTACATGGCATTAAAGTAATTTAGTATTGTATTATTTTTTTACATAAGGAATGAGCCTGACCAAGCCAATATGGATCATTACTGTGATGCTAATACATCTGGGGATTGGTGGAGCAATCAGAAGAGTTTCTAAATGCACTATATGGACCCATAAAAGCAAAGGTGAGCTGAAATATTATAAGATTTCTTACCACAATTAGCAAAAAGGCCTTGACTTAAAATGGCATGACTGAAATACTTCAGATTTCCAGTTTTTGATAGAACACTTTCATCTCCTGTGAGAAATTGGGAAGCCTACGCCAAATAGTGGCTCACTTTTGTGAGAAGCTGCATTAATCATGAAATAGTAGTTAAATACACCAGGTTAGGTCTGGTGTTATTTGAAAAATAGCTGCCCTAAAGTGCCCTGAAAAAGGCTAATTTTCTAAAAGTAAGTACCAAAAATTAGAGAATAAAGCTACTGCAGTATCAAGGTGGTATTGGCACATATTGGCACATCAGGCACTTTTGGAGGATCTGCATTAATCATGAAATATGAGATATAAATCAAATTAGAATTTGTTCAATTTTTTGGCATTAATTCACAAAATATGTGCAGCCTACTTATACTATTTGCTAGTAAAGATACTACCAACATTGTTATTTCAGAAATAAAAGACATTTTGAGAAGGAAGGAGTACACACTACTCCAGGTGATGTAGTTCATTTTTGAGGAACTTCATTCTGGTGTTGATATTACATTAAGAAAAGTCAGATCTTCTATTTAAAAATGCACAGAAGATCATATCTTTTTTGGCCTTTATTTACAAAAAGCTCTGCTGCCTACTTGCCTCATCTGACAATGCAATTTCTCCCATGTCAAACCAATACTGCCACATCAGACAACAGATGTGAAAGCCGAGAATGAGGTTTTGTGAAGGAGGGCCTCCAAGCTTGACGTTGCCAGTTCTTCATTGAAGACTCGCCACTGTGTAAACGATGGCAGTCTTTTAGAGCGGGGATTTCAGCTCAGTGCTTCAGGCAAACCCCATCCGTGCTCCAGCATCCTCCTACGGCAAGAGGGAGGGAAGTTCGGATGTCAGGCGCGGACAAAAGAGGAAACACGAGAAAAACAAATTAACCTGTCAGTGCCTGAGCGAGGCGCACTCGACGTGTGATACTAATCTTTTCAGTCCTCGCTGAACGTGGGTGACACAAAAGGCAGAGACGACTTACTGTAAGCCTGAAAACACTGCTTGTTGTTTTATGAAAACAGTGTCACAAACATGGAAGGGGAGGGAAGACTTGTACAGTTATATGTAAAGATTGTGGAGGCTGAGTGCTTATGACTAGCATTGCGTTATAACATCTCTATGCTCCTCAAGCTTCTGACAAACTGCTTTCAGTACTCTACTGTTAAGCTGTCAGTCAGTTTTGGGAAAACAGCTGCAGAAAAATGTGGGGTAGGTTTGGTGTGATGTGACAACAGGAACTCATATTTATAAATCTGTAGAAATGTTCACAAATACATTCTTATACAGTTTAGCTAAACGTCCTCGACTTGGACTTATGTGCAGTCATAAGGGAAAACATTTGTGGAAAGGATTTATCATGCACTCATCTTACTGTTCTTTATATATACAATGTGGGTTTTTTACTGAATTGCTCTAAACAATCCTATTCGGTAAGTATAAACTCACATAACATACATTTTAGAGACTTTAGGCTGCTCTTCATAACACTACCTATACACAGTAAATCTGTCAGTGTTAAATCAACACTATTACAGTTAAATTAACACTGAGAGTGTTACATTTTGACACCCTGGGTGTTAATTTAACTCTAATAGTGTTGATTTAACACTAGCAGATTTACTGTGTATAAGCTCATCATGACAACTGACATCAACCAACAAACATTTATAATAGCTTATTCCACCAGGCGTCATGTGTCATTAAGTCAAAATGGGCAAATGTAATATTCAAGACAAATTAAACCTTTATATCAATGTGTATGTGTATGCAGGTATCCTGTAGGCTTATGAACATTACTGTGCAGTAAAGTGTTTTGATATTCAAATGAAGCTGAACATTGGCAGTGTTACATGATGGACTGTTGTTTAACATTTGAGGATTTGAATCCACAGACAAGGTGGCAAACATATATAGGGATTCAGATCAGAGGAACTAGAGAGGGAAGGCAGACTGATAAGACCAGCAGACATCTCCTGTGATCTCTCTCTGTCATTCCTCACATCACACTACAGTACAAAAGCTTTATAGTGAACCCAGTAAAGCAACCTACAGTATATACTGCACATAGACAGTCAGGATACAAATAAGTATTGGAACAGCTCCATAAAACAGACACTTTCAGGTTTAAAAAATAAATGGTCAGTTCATTTTTTTAAATAAAAGCAATTTTTGTACAAGAGATGTGGGAAGGACTTTGCTGCATCACTTGTTGTATAACTGCATAACAAAGCAATTTGTTATGCGATGATACTCGTCTAAAATTAAAAAATACTAATACGCTTACTTTCTGTATACAGTCAAATAAGATAAAAAATGTTAAGACAATACTTTTGTTGTACTAATTTGGCTTCTAAACACTTTTCCATGCTCCCTTTGTAGAGAATAAATTAAAGAAAACAAGTGTTTTAAAAGTAATACTTTTAATCCATGTGCTGCTATAAGAGAGAAAAATCCAAAAGGAAATTTCAGTTATATCTCAGTAGTTTCACCTTTACGAATAAGAAATAATCCCAAATAATCTTCTGTCAATAAAACTCACTAATCTCACGTCTGTTTTCTTAAGTTTTAGGAAAATTTTGATTTTGATTGGTTTTAATAGTAACACTCGTGTTTTCTAAAACTGATTCTTCTCTGTTTTTGTTCTAAATTATTATAATCTTGATCTGAGCTAGTAATGTCTCATTTTTGTCTCATGATGTTCTCAGAAGCAATTTTAGGATCATTTCCATTTAGTCTTCTGAGCCATCAAAGAGCAACACATGAGTAGTAAAATGTTCCTCTAGATTTATGTTGTACTCAATGTACTCAACCACTCAACACTAGGAAGCCTTAAAAATGGTACTTAAACCTTTCGATTTATATTGTTTCATTCATGCTAACAGTAGAATTAACAAAAAATTACTGTTTTTAGACTCAACTATTATGTTGTATTTTGGGGTTAAATACAAAGAGAGTTATACAGTACATTAATGGTTTGTTTGCTTTCTGAAACTATCATGGTGAGCTTGGTAGATATCTTGAGCAACAATGTGATGTATAAACAGCATATCGGCCTTACGTGCCTTGCAAACACTACTGCAGCAAACTGACTGTGGTGAAAGTCAGTGAAAGTGAAGCCCAGTATACTGTGTAGAGGACGGTTGGGATCACAGCCACACTAAATCCTAGTGTCCCTTACAGCATAGTGTGGCCATGAAATCCATTAGAACCGATAATTACAGCACACTCACCCATGACGCCATTTAAAAACCTCACGTGCCCAAAAACACAGATGTTAGCAAGATTTTTTTCTCTCCTCTCCTATTCTTGTCTCTTCCTAAGATGCAGTTTTTTTGGTTAGCTAATTAACCCAAAGGCACTAAAGTAATGAGTTCTCTCTCGTGGCTCTTCTCTTTTTAAAAGAGAAGCCTTGCCTATGATCTGCACAGGGCCAAACCATCAGGACATTGTCAGGGCAAACAATAGCCTTATCTGGCCTCTATTCAAGCCACCTGATTAGCTGGGAAAAATAGGAAGAGAAAGAAAAGGCCATGTCCTTGCCCAGTAGCTGTAAATGTCAGAGAAAGGCCAGGGGACCCGCCGTATCTTTATATATGTTAGCATATTTTACAGACGGGCAGTGGCTAGAACGGCCGGCTCGTAGGGGGGCCTTCCCTCCACGCAGATGACACGTCAACCTTGGCAGGCAGATATGTAGCATGCCGTATCAAAAACTGGGGAAAGCCGTGGAGAGACAGGCATGGATAAAGGAACAAAATGTCTACGAAATGCTGAAATTTTCATGCCATTGAATTTCAGAGTTTAGCAAACTGTGAAAGACAGAATATACTGACAGTGAACTTTCTGTTCATTTGCATTACAGGACTAGGATGTGTCTAGTAACTGTAGTAACTGTAATCAGTGTCACTTTTAAGAGACTTTTAAGGATTTTAAAGCATACAAAAGATATCAAAACCATAGGATGACAGTACATCAGCCAGTCTTGAATATTGTGGATGTAACAGCTGAAAGCAAGTGAAAAAACTGACTTTATTAAACAGCATTAACTGCTGGAAAAAGACTGTGAAAAAAATGTGTTAACCTATGACAGCATGATCAATCCCCACTTATGATGGAACCTCAATTAACATAACAATTTAGGATAACAGGCCATTAGTAGGCCATGAATTAAGGGATTATTAGCAGCTAATTTTCCACCAATTTACCATGTTAGAGAATAATTAGAGGGCACAGGAGTTTTTTTCTAGCCTGTCTAGAAGGAATTCTTACACTGAGTTCTGGGAGCAATGGGTCATCATTCTGAAAAATGCTGAAGAAATTTTTCATAAAAGATGAAGAAGGCAGTGCCCAGCTCTGACCCGTTGCACTGTAATCAGAATGGCAAAGAATGCAAAATTAATTTTCAGACAGCACAAAAGAGACAACGCAACAGGTGCATTCACAGTTACTTTAGGTACTAAGACCTAAAGGAAACCCATAACACAGTGACATCAACAAGTCCTCACTTTGAAAGCAGCTAGTCTTAACTGCCTGTTTGTCAAAATGTCAAAACACCTCAACAGTTCCACTCATTAGCCTCTTGAAACAGAACACAGAAGATACAAACTTGCTAATCACCATCAGACATCAAACTCCTGTAGGGTTTTTATATTTTCATTCTTGTTTTCCAAGAAGTAGTAACCCTTTCCCATTCCCTTATCCATCAAACTTAATCTACCATTAAACCGGTTTGACCCCATTAAACTCAATCGACCATATTAGAATTACAAACTTTTCATCCATCTTGTCCACCAAGAGAGCCTCCCTTGTTTTGTTTCGCTTGATGCTGAGGTAACCAAGCAGGTGTCTCCACCACTGGCCTCCTTGCCCCAACCCTCGACACACTGCTTCTATTCACAAGCTAGTTAGCGACTCAATTACTAGCGCTACACAAAAAGCTCCAGTCCAGGATCCTGGGGCCACCCACAATCTCCCTGCCAACAAAAGACGTCTCTGTCCCCACCGCGGGAGCCCCCCTTGAGTGGCCAGTCGACATCGGGAACCCCACGGAGATCACTGGAGCGCACAACGCTGCTACTCGCTACACCGCTAATTATTCCACCAGATTAGCGAGCCAATTATTATTGCACTTGTGCTAATTAGAAATTATTTAAAGCATTTGTCAATTAGTACTCACAGCTACAACTGGAGGGAAGAAGCTCATTAAAGTGGCAGGCAGTGGACGGGGGCACAAGAGGAGAGCGACCTGTTGGCTGCGGTGGCCCCCACGGTGTGAACAACTAGCTGCTTTGAATGGATGTCAAAAAGATGTGGATTCACATTGCAGTTAGTATATGCAATTTAATTTCAAATATTTTGGTTGTGACCTGACATGATGTTTTTCAATGGAGGTTCATTCTTTTTTTCATTTGGAGTGAGTGCTAAGACATTTACAGTTCAGTGGTCCAAATGTCTCCAACAAATTGCTGCCATTTCAAAAGTGTAGGAAGTCCCATTTGGACACCATTTGTAAAGTGTGCCACTCCTTTTCATCATCTCTTGTTTGCCCTTGAATGAGGTGAGGTGTCCTCATTCACAGAAATGCTCTGATGCAGGTGGAGTGATCCTGAGGAACTGCAAACCTACTGGAGTTGCCCCCACTCACCCACCCCACTCCTGGAGCTAGTTCCACTGCAGTGTATTCAGACAAGTCCTGCCAATCACTCTGGGGCATTGTGGGTAAGCAGGCCACTGAAGGGGCATAAAGAAAGAAAGCATGGAGGGGGGTTAAGGGAGGGGAGGAAAACCCCCAGTTAGGCGGTACATTTCTCTAGTAGCGTTCTTTATTACGACCAGAGCCCTGTGATTAGCTTGGCTTCAATAAGGGTGGTCAGGAGACGCATACCAATTAGGTTACTGTGAGCACTTTGGGTCGCATTGCTATGGAAACCAAGCTTACCCCCCCGCCAGTACACACACACACATTCACAAATACCACCCAAACACTCTTCATATACACCCCTTTTTATAACCAGTGTAATGAGGGGAAGTCCAAAGAAAGGTCTAGAAACCAACTGCAGTGTTGGCAAGCTCACAAACACAGTAGATGCTTGGTGCTTTCATTGTCTTCTTAAGGTTATTTAAGGTTAGTCATTTCCTTTCTCTCTTTTTAACAAAGGTTAGAGGTTTTTCAATGTAGTCTTTATTGTGAAAATGAGCTAGCAATACTTACTTTCAAAGGATGCATGAGTTGACACTTTTGGAAGCAATCTAAACAAAAAAATCTGATCAGTAGTCACTACATAAGACATAAACATTCAATACGACCTCATTTAGATACATGAATCTTACTATTATTTCTTCCCGCCATTACAAATGTGTTAGCATAAAGGTGATTAGCATACAGAAGTAGCATTAGACTTGATTGGCGTGAGAGAATAGGGTGAATAGATGAATCTCTCTCTCTCTCTCTCTCTCTCTCTCTCTCTCTCATGCACATCAGGGTGGTTGCCTCCTGAGTTAACATCGTTAGCTCAGCTCCTCTGGGAATCCTGTTTTAATCACTTTAATTAATTTCCAATCAAGCAACAGTAAACTAATCAGGGGGATGCCAAAAACAGTGACAACTCTGTTATGAGGGAGCACAGCAAGGGAACTGATATCCAGAATGGTAAAGTGGAAGAACAACACTGTGAGAGAAAATCAATTGTGGGAATAAACTAATAAAAATGTTCAATGGCATTTGTTTCATGAGCTTGTGCCTTGGCACAGTCAGCTGTTCAAGTAGTGACACTTTGTGAACATAAAGATTTATCAATCAGTTCATTTATCAGCCCTTTTAAAATGGTATAGAAATAAATAAGTAGAGCTTGAGAGTTGATCACATATTGAAAACACCTGATAAGTATTTGTGTTTTGACAACATTTCCTGATATAGTTAACATGAAGTGGATAAGTCTGAACTTCCTACTGTACTTAAAATTACTTTATGTGTCTTCTTTGTTTTGCTGTAAAGTGAATCAAAATAAATAATCTTTTCTTTGCACAATTACAATGAAATACAGTGTCATGCAAAGGTTAAATTACAATTTGTTGCTTTTCTAAATTAAAATAAACATAAAAGAAGAAGCATTTGCATAGTTTAACACATGTTTATTAACTTAATTTCTGGGGAAATAAAATAATAAAATATAGTCTAATCTAGCATAAAATATAATTGTACTTGAGTATATAACAACTCTGTCTCCCAAATATTTGGGCATTGTGCAAATTGTAAATAAAACCGTCATGTGTAAGCACATATAACACTATATTTAAATAAAACAGTTCAACTTCATATCAAATGTTGAAACTGAGATTTTGAACAAATATTTTAAATACATGCCAGCTTTTAATTTAATGCCAACAACACGTGAAAAAAGTTTGGACAAGGGCATGTTTACCACTGTGTTGAGCTGCTTATTATTTTAAGACTCTATAAGCATTTACTACTGATCTACTGTTGTTTTGAAAAATACATTTTCTTGCTTGATATATGACTCTTCTGCTCAGCAGTTCAGGGTCTCTTTTGCCACATTTTTCCATTTCATATTGTGCCAAATGTTTTCAGTTGGTGACAAGTCGGGACTACAGGTGAGTCAGTTCAGTAGCTGGACCCTTTCTGTAGAGCCTTGCTGTTGTAATATGTGCAGAATATGGTTTGGCATTTTCTTGCTAAAGCAAGCAAAGCCTTTCCTGAAAAAGACATTGCGATGGCAGCATATGTTCCTCCAAAACCTGGGTATATTCTTCAGTATTAAAGGTTCCGTCACAGATATGAAAGTCTCCCATGCCATGTGCACCAAAGCAGCCCTGTTTAACTCACATTTATGAATGCAGTTCAAGACAATGGTTTGTAGAAGTGTTCCTGAGCCTTTGCAGTGAAACTACAGAATAGTTTGTTTTAATGCAGTGCCATTTGCATTATCTGAAGATCATGGCCATCCTATACTGCTTTTCGGCCTTGTCCATCACATACAGAGATTTCACCAGATTCTGAATCTTTTAATTATATTGTAGATACAGAAGGTGATAAAACACCTAAAATAAATGAAACAGTCTTGCACAGAGAGGTCAATCCCTGCCCATTAGTACTTCTGAAAAACTTTATACCCAATCATGTTACTGACCTTTTGCCTAATTAGTTGTGAGATGTTCGAATTGTGGGGTTTTTAAGCATTAACTAACTTTACCAGTCAACAAACAATAAAATTTCAGCATTTTGTATTGTCTTTATATATCTTAATGCTTAGTTTGTTTTGTGGAGGTTTCAGTCTCACTTTTTTAAATATAAATCACATGGCTGAAATTATTAACACATTGTCTTGACCTCAGCAGTGTTAGGGGTAGGATATGAATTAGGGTTGGAATTAGGTATAAGATTAGGTTTTGGGGTAAAGATTATGCCAAGTTTTAGGCATTAAAGTCACATTAAATTTTTGTTACTTCAATGAAATACAACTAATGCATCTACAGTAAGTTATCCAAATAATGTTACCAAAGTTTCAGGTTAGGAATGAAATGAACATTATCATCAACATTTTTTCAGCTAGAACAGACCGTCTTTATTCAACTTTGTGGAATTTACACAAACATTGTAGGGCTTGGAGGGTGATGAGTCATTGGAGGCTGAACTGATGTGTATTTAAAGTAATGCTGAGAGAACTTTAGGTTGTGTGACCAGGTTATTTACACAAATTACTGAAGAATAAAGTCATTGTTATCTACTGTTGACTCAGAAATGAAAAGATGACACTTCACCTAAGCCTTCTTCATGCTCAGTCATGAAAAAGCCACATAAGTTTGAACGAGATTGTTGCCTGCTCATCTTCCACACTTTGGTAATCACAGCACTGTGATTTATATGTACATTACTGTTTTAGTAATGTTTCTCTGATGGAGCCTTTGCAGAGGATTGCACTTATATATAATTATATATATATATATATATTATAGCTTATAATGTGGACCTTCGTTAACTACAATTCAAATATAACATGATCAGTTTGGTCACATATTTACATAATGTCACTGTTGTACCAGAAATGGTCAACAGAGAATTAAAATATTCTTTACGTTAATGTATCAAACTTTCTATTTTGAACAATTTCAACTGGCCAAGGATTTTTCATTTAATGTAACTTCAGTAAAATAGAAGGACATTTTGGTATGAGAGTGCTAGATAGCATCATCATCTTAATATTTTTGTGAGAATGTTCATAAAAATATATGAAGCCTTCTTGGAAATGGATAACAACTAGTTGCATTTACTGCATGTAGTTTGTGCTTCAAAACATTTTGTAAATGTGTGGTAAAATAGTTGCTGAATACTTTTCCTCATTTATAATTTGTTACTAGCTTTAATGTACAATTAATTAATACACTGTTTAAAAAAATGGCATTTTGGACCTTCGTTCATTGATCATGAAATGTTCACACAATGTAAAGGGCAGCTGGCATGTGTACATGGTGTAAATACATTTATGAGGTTTTGATATAACGGTGATAATATAAACAAAAATGCACAAAAATATGCAAGCATGGCAAGAAATGACAAGAATTAGTTTTTTGTTTCACACCAAATCTGTCAACACTTCAAAGCAGTTGGATTATAGATGATCATCTCTAATCTCTGGACTCTTTCGCTCTTATGCTGACTGCTTCTGAGCAGAGAGTATATTTAGTCTCGCAAAATTCCTGTGCTTGAGTTCCAAAAGAGCTCTCGCTTGCTTCACACTCCCCCAGCTGGCAGTGTTAGGCAGGATAATACACACCGATGGAGCAGTGCAACCCTGCTCAGGGCTAGGGATTAAAGCTCTCATCTCCTAGCTGGATCAACACGCACCGTATCAGCCACTTTACTCCTGTGATGTTCGCTCTGATATTGACTTTGACTCATCCTTATCGTATTACACAGTTAGATAAGAGACACATACTCTTTACCCGCTGATCTGCACTCTTGATATCCATCACACCAAATCCTGATCCTGTTAAACCCCAATAAATATACCTTCGCCTTCTGGATTATGGAGTTGCTGCTAAAAGCCCTCTCTACAGAACTTGGTTATAACTGTGTAGGTGCAGAAATGGCCAGAGGGAAATGACCTAACATTCTGCATGCACACATACACATTTAATAAAAAGAGATTTCTGAAAGGTTCTTGGCTTGTACTTTTATATTATGTGGAGATTCTTTGAACTTTTAAAAGGTTCCTCATACTAGAACCTTCTTTAACAAACCAAAAGTGGGTCATTGGCATGTCTGTAAAAAATATCCAAAACACTACATGAGCTCATCATGACAACTGACATAAACTTACATGGTCATTTATAAAGGCTTTGTTCAACAGACATCAACTATCATTAAGGTTACATTTGCCAGTTTGTTCAAAGTTTGCAACTGTTACCAAAAACCCTTTACAGCACATTTTAAAAGTATAGAACAGATAGTGCACTTATTCAAAACTTTGAGCATCCTTGGACAAATTACATGCTTTGTCGATTTTTTCTTATATAAAAATTAACCTCTATGGAGAAAAACTAACTGTATATTTTTTTGTGCAAAGTTTCTCATTATTTGTTGAATTTGTTTAATTTAACCAGACATGCACAAACCTTTGCATACAACTGCATCAGTAACCAGCTAAACTCTTAAATGGCTTGAACCTGCCAACATTACTTACACATATATTTTTTAAGAAACGTATAAAAGAAAGCTGAAACTCTCTTCTTTGTAATCAAAAGAATTGATTTTTTGTTACAATCCTTTAGTGGTGATTGAACAGTCCCAAACAAATTAAACTACTCCATTTTTGTACGGCTGAAATGTGACTTCTTGTGGCATAAATCTGAGCTGAAAGACTTCATAAAGTCCCTTCAGTGTTGTGCAGCCTGAAACAATGTCTGGGACAAAGTTCTAAAAGCATCTACATTTTTGTAAAATTAGTAAAGGTTAGCACAAGTTATTAGATTACAAATCATAAATACATTTTCTTCCCATTTTCAAAATTTGAACACAGGACAATTAATTAATCTATTATCTGTTTATTTATAATAATGTGTAATGGTCTATTGCATTACCATCCTCCATGTCACCTGCTGTCTCTGTCCAGACTCCATGTCACCTGCTGTCACTATCCTACCTCCATGTCACCTGCTGTCTCTGTCCAGACTCCATGTCACCTGCTGTCTCTGTCCAGACTCCATGTCACCTGCTGTCTCTGTCCTGTCTCCATGTCACCTGCTGTCTCTGTCCTGCCTCCATGTCACCTGCTGTCTCTGTACTGCCTCCATGTCACCTGCTGTCTCTGTACTGCCTCCATGTCACCTGCTGTCTCTGTCCTGTCTCCATGTCACCTGCTGTCACTGTCCTACCTCCATGTCACCTGCTGTCTCTGTCCAGACTCCATGTCACCTGCTGTCTCTGTCCTGCCTCCATGTCACCTGCTGTCACTATCCTACCTCCATGTCACCTGCTGTCTCTGTCCAGACTCCATGTCACCTGCTGTCTCTGTACTGCCTCCATGTCACCTGCTGTCTCTGTCCTGTCTCCATGTCACCTGCTGTCTCTGTCCTGCCTCCATGTCACCTGCTGTCACTGTCCAGACTCCATGTCACCTGCTGTCTCTGTCCTGTCTCCATGTCACCTGCTGTCACTATCCTACCTCCATGTCACCTGCTGTCTCTGTCCAGACTCCATGTCACCTGCTGTCACTGTCCAGACTCCATGTCACCTGCTGTCACTGTCCTACCTCCATGTCACCTGCTGTCTCTGTCCTGCCTCCATGTCACCTGCTGTCTCTGTCCTGCCTCCATGTCACCTGCTGTCACTGTCCTACCTCCATGTCACCTGCTGTCTCTGTCCAGACTCCATGTCACCTGCTGTCTCTGTCCTGCCTCCATGTCACCTGCTGTCACTGTCCTACTTCCATGTCACCTGCTGTCTCTGTCCAGACTCCATGTCACCTGCTGTCTCTGTCCTAACTCCATGTCACCTGCTGTCTCTGTCCAGACTCCATGTCACCTGCTGTCTCTGTCCTACCTCCATGTTATCTGCTGTCTCTGTCCTGCCTCCATGTTACCTGCTGTCTCTGTCCTACCTCCATGTCACCTGCTGTCTCTGTCCAGACTCCATGTCACCTGCTGTCTCTGTCCTACCTCCATGTTATCTGCTGTCTCTGTCCTGCCTCCATGTTACCTGCTGTCTCTGTCCTACCTCCATGTCACCTGCTGTCTCTGTCCAGACTCCATGTCACCTGCTGTCTCTGTCCTACCTCCATGTTATCTGCTGTCTCTGTCCTGCCTCCATGTTACCTGCTGTCTCTGTCCTACCTCCATGTCACCTGATGTCGCTGTCCTACCTTCATGTCACCTGCTGTCTCTGTCCTTCATGTCACCTGCTTTCTCTGTCCTACCACCATGTCACCTGCTGTCTCTGTCCTACCTTTATGTCACCTGCTGTCTCTGTCCTGCCTCCTTGTCACCTGCTGTCTCTGTCCTGCCTCCGTGTCACCTGCTGTCTCTGTCCTGCCTCCGTGTCACCTGTTGTCTCTGTCCTTCATGTCACCTGCTTTCTCTGTCCTACCACCATGTCACCTGCTTTCTCTGTCCTGCCTCCATGTCACCTGCTGTCTCTGTCCTGCCTCTTTGTCACCTGCTGTCTCTGTCCTGCCTCTTTGTCACCTGCTGTCTCTGTCCTGCCTCTGTGTCACCTGCTGTCTCTGTCCTGCCTAAATGTTACCTGCTGTCTCTGTCCAACAAAAAATGTTTGTTTCCAGAACACACAAAAGTAACTGATGGAAATGTTGACAAATTCTAACATTACACAAAGATAGCAAGCAAGAGGGGACAATTTGAGCATATCTGGATATAGATGAGCATATGTCACCCCTGTATATATATATATATATATATATTGATTACTGTCCTGATGAATATCTACTCGAATGTGATCACAGCATTGCAAATTCATCCAAATTGACACAAGAAATTCTCAAACATTTAAGGATTATTAAACTTTTTTAAAAACAATTATTTTGTACCAAATGCATGTAAAATGCCTTTAAACCCTTCGTAGTAATAAGGATTTCTTAGTCACCGGAAGGAGAACATTCTGATACAAATGCTTCTCTCAGATAAAGTCTAGATGTAAAAATGCTCATTGAATGGTCTATTTTTTATCCCAAAAATTACTGGCAGTGAGAAAAATTTGTTTCAGTTGTTTGGTATGTGAGAGACATTAATGTCAACTGATTGGTATGTAAAGGACATAATGATACTCTCTATAAGATACATTCTCTTATTAAAGAGCTTCCACTTAATATACTTCATTTTAAAGAGAATTGTGTTGGCAATTGCAGTAACATGAGACATATCTCTGAAGAAGACATGAAAAAAGTGGAATGATAACATGATTGCCACAATCTTTATCCTACACAATCCCTGCATTCCATTTAGAATGAATGAACTAAAAAGAAGGAAAGGAAACTTTTATTATTTAATTGGTTTGGTAATTTTGTTCCTAATTTCACTGATGAGGCTTCAACCCTCCCCATGAAAGAAAGCTCTTAATTGATTGCCAAGATCAAAACAATGCTAATTGGGTTTCTGCAGAGTCCTTTAATCATAATTCAGATGAGTGCCCATAATTAATCTAACGAACGAGCATCTGACCGTGACCAGAATGGGAACTGATAGTTTGATGAAGAGGAAGAGGAGGAAGAGGAGAGGCAGTGTGAATGTGGGTTTAGTTCTTTATCTCTGAGTGAATGATGAACTCATGGAGAATGTACAACTCTGATGGTACCAGTGCTTGACCTTGGCAGCTACTGATGGAAGTTTTGAATAACCACACAAGGACATTTATATGTTTCACACTGAGAGCTGCCAATACTCTGAACACCACAAGCACTCACACAGGCAAGGCCAAAGATGGAAGACATTAGCGGAAACTGCAAATTGTAGCTCACGCTAATAAACACATTTTTAATGGTTTCTATTATTCACCTACCTTCTCTATTTTCTTATTGAATTTAGAATATGTACAATCATTAGTGGTACCAGGACTGTCATTTTGGATGGGCAGTACTAACTACAGTATAAACTAAGATTCAGGAAAAATAACTTGGAAAGAACACAGACAGATATTCAGATAGACAAATGACAGTTTACTTTTTTAATTCAATCAAAGACAAATGAGCTTTTTCATGATATTCTCATTTTTAGAGATGCACTAGTACACCTCTGAAGTCTTATATCATTTTGTAGTTGGCCACATAAGGATGAATAAAGACTTGTAGCATATGGGGGAAATTAAAAACCATTGAATTTGTTGAGTTTGTCAGTCTTGTGTTAAGATAAGATAAGATCAACTTTTATGAGTCCTACAGTGAGGAAATTCAAAGTGTAACAGCAGCAAAAGGACTGTGAAGTAACAGAAATAGGCATTAAAATAAAACTCTTAGTAATTACTATAAACATAAGTAAAACAATGTAATATTAACTTAATATGTAGCAATATCCATCCATTATTTTACCCACTTAGTGCAGTTAGTCCCCCTAACCGGGCGCAGGGCTGGGCATTACAGACTAACCTAGCCAAGCCCAGAACAGGGCATGTAGCAATATTCCTATTTTAACTCATCTTGTTGTTTAAAGGACATTGAAATTTGTAGGAAAAATTTACTTAGAACAAAAGGAATATACTTTGAAACTCATTGGGTAACCCAAGAATGCCAGAAGGACAATTTCTAAAAGGAAATTCTTGAAATCAAAGTGCAGGATGCATTTTGTGCACATCTCCATAGTTTTATCTGAAACTCAGGAAGACTTCTTTCAGGAAGTACACATCTCTCGCTCTCACTCACTCTCTCTCTCTCTCTCTCTCTCTCTCTCTCTCTCTCTCATGCTGCCAAGTACTAACGTTGTACACTTGTCATTTTGCCCAGATGGAATTAAGAAAAGGGAAAATTAAATAGCTGTAGAATAATGGCGGA
This sequence comes from Crenuchus spilurus, assembly GCA_036984385.1. Classification (NCBI taxonomy): domain Eukaryota; kingdom Metazoa; phylum Chordata; class Actinopteri; order Characiformes; family Crenuchidae; genus Crenuchus; species Crenuchus spilurus. Next base: position 18,280 of record BRDA01024541.1, read on the forward strand.
ATTTCACTGGAATTTGGCAATGGAGTGAGGGAGGAAAAGGCTGCATAGGAAGAGGGTAAAATAAGAGACAGATGAAAAAGAAAGTGTCACATCATCAGAATTGGTGGTGGATGTAGAGGGGTGTAAGGGGAAAGAAAGAAACAGAAGTGTAGGAGGGATCTGGGAATCAGGATCAGTCTTAAGGAAGTTGATTTTTCAGTTAATAAACAAAGCCGCCTGTAAGGCAAAGAGACTCTGCAGTAGACAGTCTGCAGTGGATCCATCAGCAGCCAAGCCTCAAACAAAGCAAACACATCACACATTCACACTCGGCACATTACATGCCTTCATCTGGTAATGGACAAACAAGCTGTATGGAAATATGATATGTGGTCACAGTTGTCTCTGCATTTGAAAACGATAGACAAGGTCAGGTGTTCAAGTGTAAGGATGTTTACCTTTCACTAGTTTTCTTTCTCTGATACTTAAATCTAATATATGTTATTATAATGTAATAACAGTTTTATATGTAATAATACTTGTATTTGCACATTTAGATAGAAGCACAGAAACAGAATAAAAAAATTATATAAAAAATAAAGCAGTGTCACAATAACAGATGTGATGTTAAGAACATATTTGTCCTTCTAATGTAAGAGCATATTTTTGGAGCAAATCTGGTCATATAGACATACAAATATACAAATGATATAAACTTTATTTCATATATGAGAGGAAAAAAACTACATCATCTTACAAAATTTTGAATACACATGTAAATACTGGTGCAGAACAAAACCTTGTATGTCTAAAACTGCAACTTTACAGGAGAAGGAAATTGTAATATAAGTCGATGTAAAAATGTGTTCTTTCTAGTTGGAGCATTATGGAGCATTTCGGTCAATATATATCAGAATATAAACAATTTTGCAAAGGTAAGTGGGTCAAAATTATTCCTCAGTGATGTAAGTGGCACTACCAGCCATACGTTATATAGATTGTAAATCTGCATCTTGCAAATGAAATTGTCATTTAAAAGCTATATTTTGAGTTTACTCATGTTGACTTTATCTTATATTAAAGGAGACATATTAAACCTCTTTTTAAACAAGTTAGAATAGGTCTATGGGCTATACAAAACATGTTCATGACGTTCTTTTTTTATGCAAATAAGCTCTTGCTGGCCACGCCCCAACACCAGTTTACGATGAGGGTTTACTACAAGTGAAAATGACAGAACACAGAGACGCTATCCAATCATATATGTTCCACCCTGAGTCAGAGCCAGAGCAAGAAGAATAGGAGCCACCTGTACAAACACCTTCACCAATGCAGCAAGCACACACACATACACATACACACACACACACACACAACATAATACAAATAAGCACTTGGAGTTACCATCATGGAAATAATTTATAGACCAAAATGTGTCTAAACTTTGGACACAAAGTGGCACCTTTGTCAGATATAACAGCCGAACACACTCCTGACATTCTGTCTACAATAGACATCAAACATTCTTCAGACAGTTCTTCACTAATCTGCTTCAGAACATCACTTAAATGTTGGCACTTGTAGGTTTGCTTTGCGTTTCACTTCATCCCAAATCAGCTGGATGGGGTTTAAGTCTGGAGACTGTGCTCCGCTCCATGTTTTCAAGCTGACCATCTTGTTGTTTTTCCCTGAGGTAGTTCTGGCAGAGCTTGGACTTATGTTTTGGGTCATTATCTTGCTGTAGGATGAACTCCTGACCAACTAGGTGCATACCTGAGGGTATTACATGGGGGCTGCAGAATGCTGTGGTAGGCATGGTGGCTCAGGTTGCATCTCACTCTGTAGGAATGAGTAGCACCACCAGCTTTTAAGGCTTTATCTACCTCCATCACTGTGCAGAACAGCTTTCAGCTGTTAACCCATTTCATGTTCCTGACAAAAGCCTTTGTGTATAATTCTGTAATGTAAATTAATCTTCACCTTACTTCTTTTTAAACCTCAGGCAGTTCACAACTTACCTTTGTATCATTCCAAGCTATTCATTGGACTTGAATGACTTGAATTGCAATAAATGACTGGAAAATTGGGCTGTTCTAAAACTTTTGGCCAGCAGTGTATATAATAACTTATAGAGCTCATAGACAATGTACAACTAACTTCATGGGATGTTCTAGAGCTGCTATAGTGAAGGTGTGCTGAGAATGGACTTCTTGTACAGTGATGTCCCACAAGACACTGATATCAGAGGGGAACAGCAACTACAGTGAGTGGTACAGATCAATCGAGGCATCACAGTAGACCCTATATAAGGTACATAAGTACAATGAGGAAAATGTCAGCGATCACTATGTTATGTGGCATTTTAACTTAAAAAGAGTTCAGAAGTCAGTATTAGGTGAAACAGCACTGTACATGAAGTGCCTCCCATAAGCATAACAGGTCATTGATGCTAGAGGGGAACAACCGCTTGAGCAAGTGGTCAGTCAGTGCACCACAGTGAACCAGTTAACCTCTATGAGTGTACACAGAAGCAACAAGGAAAATGTCAGCGTTCTGCATTGAGCACTCCATGCCAAGGGTGGTTATTCTGTATAATATTCTGATATGACTGTGTATTAACAATACATCTTACCAAGACTATATTTCATTATCATGAGGATGACTCAGTGATGGCTTTGATTTTATTACATAACATTGTTATCAGTAATTTAATTATTAATAAAAAATGTGCTTGTGAACCTTTTTCACCAATCAATATTAAACGGCATAAGAAATATCGGAATAACAAACCCCTAAACAAATGTTTAGCAGTACCCAGTTCCATGAGGGACAGGGACAGGGAATCCAGGCATATATTTAACTCTGATACTGTTTATCCTCCTCCTGGCCTAATCTGGATATAAACAACGGTAGTGTTCTGCTATTCCAGAGGAGAGCTTTGGCCGATACATGTGACAGCCCAAACTAATAGGATTTAATAACAGTGCATTTACATGTCAGTTTTGTGATGCTGTGAAAGAAAGAGGGAGGATGGAGGGATGCAGGGAGGGGAGGAGAAAATGGGGATATTTGGGACAGCTTTTGACGGTGGAGGAGAGTAATTATATTAGACGGGTGGTGTCTTCACAGAATGATACGGTGTGTGTCTATGTTTTATGTGTGTGTGTGTGTGTGTGTGTGTGTGTGTGTGTCTGTGTGCGTGCATATATATATATATATATACACACACACACACACATACATGCACACACACATACATGCACGGACACATACACACACACACACACACTTTTGGATCTTGTCAGGTCTCATCTCTTGCATCTATCCTCTTAAGAAGAGAGCTCATCCGCTTTTGTGTGTCCCTCCATCTCTCTCTCTCTCACACACACACACACTCACGCTCGGAGCCTAAACACACTCCGCTGAGGCTGAGTGCCAATTGGCCTCCATTTCTCCGCTAGCTTTGATGTAGCAGAAGTACCCTGCACTCGCCATCTCCAAATGTGTCCATTACAGGTATCACATTAATGGGGAGTTAGCTGACTGATCTGAGGGACGAGACGTTTTTATCGCTATCTCTTAATGCAGAGCACTTTCTCATCTACCTCTGCTATTGGAAATTTCTTGTGTTCTTTAGTGCGCTGTCTCATGGGCTCGGTGAAATCCCCTCACAGTGCCAAGCATCTTTAAAGGAATATTGCAAATAAACATGCTGAACTTTTGAAAAATAATGGATGCTTAAGGCATTTCTGAAGATCTCATTGTGGTTCCATTTGGCATCTTTATTTTTAAGAGTATAATGTGGCTCATAACACTGAAATCTAGTCTGGATTAGTTGACATGGGCTGGTGTGCACACTAACTGGTTACCGTTAGCTCTGATTCATTTCATCAACATGCCATTACATAGCATCACTAAAGCAAAAGGTAGACTGAGTCAGCCTCCAATTTGCTGTGGATGAAAAGCATTAGGAAAGCAGCACTCTGATGGGAATACTAAACCTGGCTGCCCGTTCCCTGGCTATGTTGTGCACTACGCTAAAGCTCCAAGAAAAGTACAAAAAAGAAGAAGCAGATCTAGACATCCATCTGCCTCAATCATCTTGTTTGTTGAAACAAAGATGTAGCAAGTTATACACCGATCAGCCATAACATTAAAACCACCTCCTTGTATCTACACTCATTGTCCATTTTAGCTCCACTGACCATATAGATGCACTTTATAGTTTTACAGATACAGACTGTAGTCCATCTGTGTCTCTGTATACATTGTTTTCCTCCTTTCACCTGTTCTATAATATAGGACCAGCATAGAGCAGCTATTATTAGAATGTTGGATCATTCTCAGCACTGCAGTGACTCTGATGTGGTGGTGGTGTGTTAGAGTGTGTTGTGCTGGCATGAGTTAATCAGGCAAAGAAGGGCACTGTGTTTACCTTCTATTAGACACACCTACTTTGTTTGAACATCTGCCTTGTAGATCATGTCTTGCTGCACAGTTTGTGTTGGTTGTGTTGAGCACTGATAAGTCTCCCATCTCTGGACACTGTTGTGGAATATCTGCCCATTTGATCTCAATAATGATGTAATGATGTAATGAAAACTTCTTAGATATCTTCTTATAGAAGACACCACCTCTTCAGTTCCACTGCCCAGGGCTGCTCTAACTCCGGACTTGCTGTCCATGGCATTTTTATCACATTCCACATGTCCTGCTTCACTGCCAGAATGTTTCATGGAGGCACCTTTCAGATACTCTTCTATACCAAATGCCTGCCTGTAGTGGTGTTTTTATTCACTTTTATAGTTCACAGTAAGCCACGTTGTGTTCCAAACCACACTGACTAATCTGTGAGACCTTAAATAAGACCTTTAGAGATTTTGATGGAAACAAGTGAGTTATTTAGGTGCTTTTCATTCTTGTGTTTGTTAGCAATTTTGTCTTTCTAAAGCTAAATTTGGTCTGATTGACTACACTTGAGGTAAGTGGAAAACATGCAAATATGATTTCTGGGTCGACTGTAACTTTGATGTCGCAGTAGACAAAATGTCAGTCCTCACTAAATATTAAAGGACTTTACAATGTGACCATTTCCCAAACTTCCATTTAATGCTGCTCAACTACTTACATATTGGTTTGTTTTTTGGCATGTCCCCTGGGAGAGGGGCATGGTCACAATGCCTGGGTGCTTACCTTAGACAACACATAGACACTTGCTTGAGCAACCCAAAAGTGTTTTAATCAGCCATAGTGTCAAACAACTACCACCAAGTTTATATAAAGAAAAATGCCAATGATAGACTAAACTTTAGAGTCCAATCAGAGTCCATGTAGCACTTTCTCACCTGACTAAAGAGAGGACTTTGAAAGAACACAGAAAGAACACTCTCTGATGAACATTGATAGCTCCTTTGTGGAGATTGTCAGAAGAACCAAATTCCTTGGTGTTCAGCTGACGGAGAACCTCACCTGGTCCCTCAACACCAGCTCCATGAGAAAGAAAGCCCAACAGCATCATAACTTTCTGAGAAGACTCATCTGCCACCTCCCATCCTCACCACCTTCTATAGAGGAACCATAGAGAGCATCATGGACAGCTGCATTCCCGCCTGGTTTGGAAGTTGCACTGCATCTGACCACAAGACTCTCCAGCATATAGTGAGGACAGCTGAGAACATCTCTCACAGACATTTACAAGTGCTGCATCTGGAAAGCTCTCAACATTGTGGAAGACCCATCACATCCATCACATGGTCTCTTCACCCTGCTGCCTTCTGGTAGAAGATACTGCAGCATTTAGACCCTCACTGCTAGACTGTCCAACGTGTCTTCCCTCAGTCTGTCAGACTCCTTAACACACACAGTCTGAGTCTGACTCTCAGGGACTAAGGGTGCTTTCACACCTGAAAGTCCAGACCATGGTCCGAACTAAGGTTCATGTGTTTGTTACTTTGTATATATTTGGTCCGGTTAGGTTTGTTGTCACACTGCATTTTTGCGGCACCAAAGACTTTTATTATGACATGCACACGCACTGTCGACATCACTTCCGTGGTGTGTGTCTTCCTACACTCGAGACTGATTGGTTTGTAGTATGACGTGCGTCTGATGTGTTTAAATACTTTTATATAGTTTTATATATCGATGCCACAGTTTCTTTAGTTTAGGTTGCTGTGTCATCTCGTTTCTCTCTCATCCTCTCAGAAAATCAGCTGCACGTTTCAGCATTTTTGTGTTTTTCAAGCTGATTTTTCACATGTTCATCAGACCAAAATGATATTAAACATATCGTTTCTTCCTCGCTCCATGTGCTACCACGGCTCATTTTTGCTGCTGTTCCACTTATTTTTCTTCTGTTGTTGTTGAATGTTGTTAACGCCTGCATCAACTTCCTGTATTTGGTCTGAAAGTCCGAATCTTCTAGAAAAGTGTTTTCACACTGCACAGGAACCGGACCATGGTTCAGTAGGTCTGGACCGAGACCAGCTCTTTTGTTCGGACCAAATTTTTATCCTTTGGTCCAGACTGTGGTTCGTGGCCGCTTTCACACCTGCTATTTTGGTTCAGACCAAACTGAAAAGTCTGAAAGTCTGGACCAAACAATGTAGGTGTGAAAGCACCCTTAATATCACTGCACATTTGCACAGCACTGTATTTGTCCACATAATCATTGCAATACATGCACACTGTACTATAAACCTGCTGCTAAAATTACCATAAAAGTGCTGTTAACAACTCTGTAATCTGCTGTTAAAAAAACACACTGTAGGCTAGAATCTTGCATCCAACTAGAAATCACTCTGTACCACATACTGACCTTCTGACCATCACACTTTATTTCTAAAACATGTTGCATTTGTTTGTGAAGTGTATTAAACTTAGACTTTGATTGATGTTCATGAGGTGTATTGCAGAACATTTAAAAACATGTTTGTCTTGACATTAAATGAGTTCCATGCCAAGGATTCAAGTGCACATCCCTCAGCAACAGCATGGCTTCCTAGCATTGCCTGTATATTGTTTTGGGTTATTGCAAAGCTATTGCTGATTACCTTATTTTTGCAGTCACTGCATAGTTGGTCTTCCTGAATCCACATATCTAATTAAGTTTGTCTTTTTATTTTGCCTCTCAAAGGCAGCTCCTGTTTAGTGGCATCTGAATAGGCTTATCACACCGAGCTTATCAGCCAATGATGCGCTAAGAATTTTTCTTTTATCAGTTTTGATGCACAGCAAAAAGGGGGTTTTGTTCAACTACTGCCATTTCCAAACCACCATGGATTTTCAAATTGTCTGAAAGCATGGGAAAAAAGGACATAATTAAATCTTTATTTCATTTTATAATTAATGATAGTGACTGGGGAAGGCTTGGTAAAACAGTGTGGCGCATTTCTTAGGCATTGTGGTGCATTGCAGCTTAGTAATCCATTCCTTGATCTCTTCCATTAAAATCATAATTAGGGCCTTAATTACGTTATTTTCAGAATCAAATTACCATAACAAATGTGTTCTTCTCTAATAATAACGCCATGATTGACTTTTTAAGTTGACAAAAATGCCCTGGAATGAACAGAGCCACAAAACTTTGGAAAATATCTTCAGTTTGGTTATCACTAGTTTGTCATTTTTTGAAATACATTCATAAAATTATGTTGCCATAAAGAATTTCATGGAGCAATACCATAGAAACAATTTTGGTCCACTAAAGACCTTTTCAATGGATGGTTCTTTAAAAACGCTCTTTTTTAATAAATTACAAGTGAACGTGGTGGTGTGTAAAAAGGTTCTTCATGTGCTCCAATAGCATCATCGCTCCAAAGAACCCATTACAACAACTATTTTTACAGTTCTACAGCATCTAACGTTTTTTTGTTCCTACAACCAAATGTTCAAGATATAAACGTTTTAGGATTTTTCACTTTATAGAATATAGCTATGAAAGGCCAGAAATACCAAATCTTAGAAAATAATAAGACGAGGCAGAAAGCAAAGCTGCACCATGTTAATTCTGAGAATAAATCTTGGCTTGCCAAACCTCATTACTGCCTCTAGCCAAAAATGAGAGGCTAGTTTGACTGTAATGTTTAGATATGCCCACTCTCAGAGATTGCCATGTAATTGCTATTGTTAGGCCTTTGCGCCAAGTCCAGACCTGCATGCATAATTGCATGTATGTGATATCACCATGTGTCACACCTGAGTCTCTCCCACTTTATTCCTATTACTGTTTCTTTAATACCAGTATGACTGATATATATGAAATTTCTTGTGCTCCTGTAATATCACTGCTAATACTGAGATTCATAATTGGGCTTGATCTTTCCAATATGGTGCCATAGGCCCTCCTCCATCTGTCAATTTCCCTTCTGTTGGGCGCCATCGCTAAATTGCCGTTTGGAAGACAAGAAGGGGCTCGTGGGAGAACACAAAAGGATAGCAGAGCTGACCAGAGCGCAGGTGGAATTGAATTGGAAATCTTCCACGAGGCCGTTAGCATAACAAAAGGGCCTCGTGGCTTTAGACAAAAGCGGGGAGGTTTTAATGTAGAAAATCAATCTCTCCAAGGAGAGAAGTTATTGTGTGAGCAGCCATACAGGTGTTCCTCTCTGGCTCCTTAATCAAAAGTGTCAAAACAAAGTTTTAGGAAAGTTTGTTCCCCCATATACAGTCTAGATGAGAGCGTTGGTTGAGTTCGTAGGTAGGACTCTAAACTTCAAAGAAATTGAAAAAATGTCCACTTGAAATGTATTTTTTCGTTCTCTGTGTTGCTCAGCTTTTTGATATGCACTTCTCTCTCAACTCATGAAGGTCTGTGGATCAATAGTGTGATTTCATTTAATGTATATAATTTGGATCATACAGTGTCTTGAAAACTGAAGTTAACTGTGGCTACATTCAATACATTCAACATTCAATCACACAGTGTGTGGATGAAGCAAAGTACATTAAGTACACAAATGTTTTCTCAACATAAGTCTCAGTGCTGTCAACAAGTGTTAAACTCATCTCTGCTGTCATAGGTGCTTCTGCTGAATAATTATGGGATTCCATCAAATCTGATACATGTATTGTGCAATCACAGAGCTGGGCATTGCAGCATGCACTGCAAGAGCCACAGGCTCAGCAGGAGCTTATGCCCACAGACTTCTGAACTCATGTTAACACACAAACACACAGGGCTGGTGCTCCGCCCACTCTGCGTGGGGCCCCAAGTGTAAATGGGGGCACCACTTAAGTCTCCGCCACCCCAGACAGCATTTGTTTTATGGCACCCACATGCCTAGCGCTGGCCCTGCACACACACACACATACACACACACACACACACACACACACACAGAACATACTGGACCTTCAGCAGTCCAGAATCCCATTCATATTTTTATCTCTATTTTCATGTCTACTATGTGTAGTCTAGATGCACTGTGTCCAATATATTTTGCACACTGGAGTCTGGAGAAATGCAGTTTTGCTGAGATGTACACTCCTTATATAATCTGAATGATAATAAAGTTCGCTTTGACTTTGACTTGAAACACTGATTGGCTATTTAGTAGCACTGGGGGTGGAACTCAACCTCAACCTTGGCTTGAAAACTGCCCCATAGTGCACACATTCACATTATGTGCAAGCACAATGACCAATATGTGGATATCTGCTAATGATGGCAGCATATTTGCAGATTCACAGATGTAGAAGTATAATTTTGGCTTTAATTAATTATAAACAGTAAACTTTTATAGCTTACACACTCATTGGCCACTTTATTAGGTACACACAATTTGTATCTACACTCATTGTCCATTTTAGCGCCACTGAGCATATATGTGCACTTTGTAGTTCTACAATTACAGACTGTAGTCCATCTGTTTCTCTGTATACTTTTTTATCCTCCTTTCACCTGTTCTTCAATAATCAGACCCCCACAGAGCTATTATTAGACTGGTGGCTTGTGTTAGTGTGTGTTGTGCTGGTTGTTGCCCAATTGGATTAGACACAACATTGGATATAGTTCAATGTACCATTTATGTACTGTTTTTAGGCTAACATTTTGTTCTAGAACACTTCAGGAATAAAAAAACACACAAAAAAGTTTTTTTATTCTGTTTCTGAGCCCTGTTGGTTTCCTCATACATGCATGCAACTGAGAATACCTTGAGAGTAAACCGTCTATGCCTCAAACAAGAGCTGGTGATTAAACTAAACTATTATAAACTGCAAATCCTCTCCATGGATCATATATCCACAGTATTCTGCATAATATCAAGATAATAAATAGATGTTTTATACTGGAACACTTATATCCTTTTGTCCTTCACAGGAACATGTCAGAATTGTTGAGGTGCAGTAAATGCCTGTATATGTCTGAACGCATTCAGTAATCAATAGAATTGGTATGACATGGAACAATCCCAGATGGAAAATCTCAGCACTAAGCTCGCAGCCTTCATACAAAGGATTCAGAGCTCATTACTAAACTACAGTTGTCATTCAAAGCCCCATTTATCTGTGACAGAGATTCATCTCTATTGGTCCTCTCTATCCATACATTCAGCATGCAGAACAGCCTTGAGAATGCTAGAACAACAGCAGCTAATGTTTGCTAACAGTCTGTGCTAGCTTTGTCCTTGGGAATTTGAGTTTGGCACTTCAGTTGCCATAGCAGAGGCTTACAATGATGAGGAGAGAGAGAAAGAAAAATTTTCCTAACATTACATATGTAATATAACATCACTTGTCATGAAAATGTTGGCTTCAACATTTTGTTGAACATTTCAATGCAAATTGGAAAGTAGAAATGAGCCCAAAATGACTTTAAATGAAATTCTGTTACAATCTTTTGCTTACATTGCTGGGATACAATGTATTAAATTCAGCAGCACCTGATCTGTGTTGAATAGGTTATAGCTCATTAATATCAGGCTAATTTTCCTCAAAATAATGAAAAACGCCAACCATTAAGCTAGTCTGAAGCTTTTCTATTAAACAATTACAGCGCCCACTAGTTTATATCACAGAATAGAGTTGACACAGAATATATTTCTGAGTTGTTTACAGAATATAAACCCAGTATCTGTCTTAGATCCATTGATGCAGGTCAGCTAGTAGAACCCAGAATCCAAACCAAACATGATGGAGCTGTTTAGCTTTTCCATCCATCCATTATCACACCTGCTTAATCGTTATCAGGGGTGCGGTTCGTCCCCTACCATCTCAATGGGCGCAGGGCAGGGCATTACACTATTCAACTAATGCCAGGACAGGGTGCCAATCCATCGCTGGGTGCACACACACACACAATTTAGAGTACCCAATCCACCTGACAATCCACCATGGGGACTCGAACCCAAGACCTTAGTGCTGTGAGCCGAACGTGCTAACCACTAAGCCACCGTGCTGTCCTTGTTTAGCTTTTATGCTACACAATACTGGACTTCCAGGAGACCGTAAATTAAACAAATGTATAATATTTCTTTATTATAGTGTCTATAATTAATATTTTACTTCTAATTTCTTTATTTTAGCTCTACACTTTCATCCTTTATCATTTTACTGCTATCTGGTCATTCAATTTATAATTTCTGTTTAATGTCTGCTTTTATTTTCTTAATTTGACTTAACTTTGCATCTTTCTTATCACACTTCAAATCAAAGTCAAAGTCAGAGTGACTATACAACACAACACACAGCTGAACAAACTTACGTTGCTCTAGACTCCAGTGTGTGAATATAACATTAGACAACATACACATTAGACTACATATAATTAAACATGAAGTTAAGATGAGATTTGGGATAAAGTATATGTAGAGAATCTACATTTACAGTAATATAGTACAGTATATACAGTACAATACACTACAGTGTATATACAGAATAAAACAATAGAAAAATTATTGCACAATAAATGCCCTTGAAAGATGTTTGTGTTTGCTAATGGTGTGTGTTAAACAGTCTGTGTGTGTACAGCATGTAATTCATATTATTATTAGTCATTCTCTTACTCTATGTTAATAAAACTACTTACAAAGTCTTCATTCTAAGTATGGTCAACAGCTTGGTGGTCTTCTTCACTTAGGATGCTGGAGAAGACATCAGCATGCTTGCACATTATACATCTTAGGTTTAATCAACACTCCGGAAGTTTATCGCTAGCACAGAAACCCAAAAACTGACCAATACTTCAGGGGTGATTTGATATACCAAAGCAAAATTATGTAATGACAACACAGGCCGTCATCAATCTCAGGGCTTGATAGTGTACAGTATATGAATCATACCTAAAGTATGGCTTTACTGCAATGTTCTAAGTTGTTGTTTACCACATCAGAAACTATATTCAGGCAATGTTCATGACTAAATCCAAGTTAATTTGACAAGTCGCCTGACCATGTTCTTAGATTTATGTGATTTATAATTAGTTGACCAGAGGAGGATGGGTCCCACATGTGAGTCCGGTTCCTCCCAAGGTATCTTCCTCCAGCTCTGAGGGACCTTTTCCTCGCCACTGTCACCGTAGGCTTGCTCACTGGGGATTTGGTGTTTTGTTATTACTAACCCTGTAAAGCTGCTTTGTGACATCAGTTGTAAAAAAAAGCTTTATAAATAAATTTGACTTGACTTGACTTAGACTGTGGGAGGAGACCCTGGAAGAAACCCAAGCAGACACGGGGAGAACAAAGAAACTTCACCCAGATAGGGACTCAAACCCCACAATGCCACCCCACTATGTTCTATAAGAAACAATGTTATGTTTATGTGAGGTATACATGTGCGTTCTAGTTGGATGAAGATATTAATGTGTTATATTTAATGTTCTGCTCATGGTTTCCCAATGATAGCCCAAACATAGGCCACATTAATCACATTCAGATCTGTCCATGGTGCTGAAAAGATCAGAGAATCCTGATGTAAAGCACTTTGAATTGCATTTTTGTATGAAATATGCTTTGTAAATACACTTGCTTTGTCTCTGTTTTCTTACAGCATTGAGGAGGACCCATCTCATTCAGACCCTCACTGCTAGTCTGTCCAGTAGTTTCGTCCATCAGGCTGTCAAACTCCTTATAACACACAGTCTGACTCTCAGGAACTAAATATCACTGCACCTTTGCAAATAACTGTATATTGTCCCAATCATCGCAATATTTGCTCATTTGCACATAACAATGCAGGCTGGAATCTTGCTGCCCACTAGACAACCACTCAGTACCATGTACTGACCACCAATACATTTGCCCTGTCCTGTAATGTATCTTAGTCTAGTTAGAGGGCTTCTACTATAGTATATGACCTGTACTATTGCATGTTTATTGTATGTTGTCAAATGTCTTGTGTTCTGTGTTGCACTTGGTCCTGGAGGAACGTCTTTTCATTTCAGTTTCTGCTGTACTGTGTGTAGCTGAAATGACAATAGAAGAACATCTCTCTATATAGAGAGACATGGTTTTATTTTGAGAGAATGCTCAATGCAAAGTATACAAAAAGCAACCCAGCATTTGTAGGCCAGGGTCAGAACCAGTTTCACCTTTTACAAATCCTACTTTGTGTCGTGGAACTTCAAATTCGGCATAAAATGGTGACTTTTACCAACACCAAGGCCACCAAGAGACCGAGAGAAAGATGGCCACCTGCTAACAATACGTTTATGGTAAATGGAAGAGGGGTCCAAAACAATCATACCAAGTGGAAATTCCAGCGAGAGACTTGCACTTAAAGGTGTTTGCCTTGATAAGGTAAGTCTACATTTATCGGCCCACACCCAGCCACGTATTACCATAATGATTTAAGCACTCGCTAATCCTCTCTGGTTAATGAACGTCTTCATTTTCCCAAGCCAGAGCAGGCAGAGGGGCCATGGCGAGTGTATGTGTGTGTGTCTCAGTGTGTGTCAATCCGCCCTGTCTGGCAAGCTGTCCCGGCGGGATTGTGTCGTGTGTGTGTGATACCCGGAGTGTGATGGGTAATTTTCCAAATACGCCCATATCGTTCTCTCCCATTCACTCTCTCGCATTCATTCACTCACCCCTCGCTATTGTCCCCCCTCAGCCACACACGGATATAATTCCCCTCTGTTTCTGGGCATTAACCTGCACACAAAGCACTAACTATTACTGATTGATAGCACCCATAATGCTAGGAGGACAATAAATAAGGAGTCATTGACACTGTAAACTCCTCAAGCTATGAAATGTTTTCGTGCAATGCTAACTGCTAGTTTGCATGCTGACTAGGCCATGCTAGGCTACTTCTTCTCCTTTCGGCCACCCAGCTGGCTGTGCAGGAAGCCATGACCCCTCATTCCACAGGGAAGTGACCTCTGGCCAGTCAATATGCAAACCAGTTGATTAAAAATCAGTTAGCGAGACACTGAGGTAGAACGGTATGTAGCTAATACAGAGCGCAGGGTTAGCAAAGGTTTCAAATGACCATCGCCCTCAAACAGCTCCCTCCCACAGCTCTTATTACAACACCAAAGAACATTAAGTGACTGATTAATTGATTTGATGACAATATAATGAATTCTAATGAATGTACAAGTTTTTTGTCAAAGGCTAGAGAAGAAAGGGTTTATGGAGTGTGCTATGGTTTATGGGCTTCTGCTGACATTCACATTAACAGAGCAGTCTTATTTGTGGGTGAAAGCACAGTCGGTGCTTTAGTCAATGACTTATAAGCACTTTTGGATTTTCTGATCATAATATTGTAAAAACATCAAATATATATCTGAGAAAAGCTGTTTTTGTGCCAGTACAAACTTCCTTTGATATTCCATAACACCGAAAGTATCTTTCTTTGCATTTCTATTTTTTGCTAAATGATTCCTAAGGGCAAAAGAAAATTTTATGAGATCATTTTAAATCAATCCAAATCCTATCACTGCACAGTCTGTGTCTGTAAATCATAATCTTTCGCCACTTGAAATCCCAAAGCCAGAGCTTTTTGATGACCATACTGGTGTAGGGGATTTGTAATTTTGTTGACTGGAACATTTCATGGATTTTCAGGGTTTTAGTTCGGAACGTTGGATGACATTCCAAAATTCCTTGGCAAGAGCCTCTACGCAGTAAAGGGGGAAAAAACATTTGGATTAGAACTGCACATGCTGGATTCCAGATTAGGTTTAATTGTTTGTGTGTGCCATGTAAGTTAGTGAACCTTCTGCTTCATTTGGATGGATTCGGATACTTAAAACTCCATAAGATCCAGGTCTAAGGCTTCCTAGTGTCAGATATGAACCTAGGTAGATTATCCTGTCACTTTGATTCCGTAAACCCTATGAGCCTTCAACACAGACCTGCCAATGCTGGTTTGTGGATTATGGCTTGATTTAATTAGAAATACGATAAATACCATAATTCATAGGTTTGAGAACGGTTTAAAGAGCTTGCTGTCGGGGGAGGGAGTCAATCTTGTAAACCACATTGCTGAAGTGTCTTCTTCAAATCAAGTCGCTTTGCCTCTTTTTCTAAGGTTCTTTTTCTCCAACTAATGATAATCTTGACCACGACACTTAAACATGTGTCCTCAGAGCACACAAAGAAAGCAGCTGACCAGCTGACTGGCCTTCCTTGACATCTCTTTCACACAATCTATACTTCAAGGCCCATCGATCCAGATACACAAAAGAATACGCCAAAGAGTGAGCGGCGGTTTATGGCGCGCTTTCATCCTCCATTACACCCGCGATGTTTGTCACAGGCTGTGAGCGCAGAAAAAAGAGAAAAATCAATCAATTATATATGTTATTTCTTGATGTAGGTGGGTTTTGACATGATTGAAACTTCATTGGCATGGCAACAGATGTGAATGACAAGGGTGACTTCGCATTGGACCACATGCCCATCACTGGCAGATGGCAGCTGGTCTTGGTGGATTTGTGCTGGGATCACAATGCCCCATGAGGCTCCTTATGAATATACATATAGCATACACTGTGTTTTGACTATACATGATGGGCCAAATGTATAACAATTGATCATTTGGACACATTAAAGAATTAGAAAAGTGAAATATACCAATATGACATGTTAAATATAGTTTATATAATGGTCTCTAATCTTTAATTTGTGTGTCCCCCACCCCATTTTTAAAGTATGTATACAATGTATGGCATTTTATGTACCAAGGCACATAATGACAATTTTTTGCTTGACCATTTTCTGATATTTTTTTATCTATTAGAATAAACAAGGTACTGTGTTTTTGACAGATGTCAATTAATTGTGTTATAATGGGATGCACTGTATTTTGACTTATTCAAAAGATCTGCAGCAAAACAGGCCAAAATTTAAAACTGACCAACATTTTGAGGTTGTTTTATGCAGTAAAACATGAAAAAAATGCAAATTGATGATGTTTTTCATACTTTATTATATTACATATTAGCAATAAAATGTATTTTATGATTTTAATATAACACGTGCTTATGCACTATCAAGCACAAAGAAATGTAGGTGATTTTACATTGTTTTGACCCAGAAATAACATTTTCAGACTGCACAGCACTGAAAGGACTTTATGTTGGCTCATCTTGCAACTCAAATTTGTGCCAGAAGAGGGCACCCTTCAGCAGAACAGAAACTGATCAGTTCTATTTGTTTGGGACTTATTCAAACATCAGTAAATGATTGCAATTAAAAATCAACATGTCAATGTTTTGTCACTTTTTTCAGCATATTTAAAGCAAAATGTTTAAAGGGCAACTTAAAATAGGCAGAAATGAACAACTTGACTACAAACCGGATTCCAAAAAAGTTGGGACACTAAATAAATTGGGAATAAAAACTGAATGCAATGATGTGGAGATGGCAAATGTCAATATTTTATTCGTAATAGAACATAGATGACAGATCAAAAGTTTAAT
>BRDA01024542.1:0-10109 GCA_036984385.1 Crenuchus spilurus
TAAATCCCTGTAGTGCTTTCCTCATCAATTGTTCTCCTAAGATGTTGAATAAACATGGTGAGAGGTTACATCCTTGACGGACTCCTTGTCTTACGTTGAACCATCCTGATGTCTGAAAACATTAAATGTTTCAAAGGTATGTTCAGAACTGGGCTCCACAGTTTGAATGCTTTATCAATACAGGTCAGGACTGTAAAAGCAACAATTTCCCAAACCACCAGTTATCTACAAGTTTCCCATTCCACCTTAAACAGTGAAGCCCTTACAGTCATGCACCTGGTAGAAATTTAATCTAAGAAGTTTACTTAAGCTTTGTTGTTTATTGCTGATTTTTAAGACATTCAGTAAATGTTTTGGATGTAAATCAGTTCTGTGTATACAGATCTATGCCTGGTTAATGCTGATTAGTTTTTTGTGCTACTTTCAACAGCACTACATGATTATTATGCCAACATGGTTATAACCTGGCTTACAGCAGCTGAATGTGGTTTTATGCTTTTTGCATGAGCGGAGACAGCAGGGGACAGTCAACCTCCAAAGACCTGATTCTTGAACTCTAGTTGAACAAATGTCTAGAATGGCAAGAACGTGTTCTAGAACCTGCTGGAAGATGGAGTGGGGTGAGTAGGAACAGATGCTCAAACCAATCGTTTTAAGCAGATCTGTTTAAAAAGGCAGGAAAGGGACTGTTGTGCTTTTAGTATTTTAAACAAAGCATATCATTCATTTCATTAAAGACCCCAAGTGAACTAGAAAAGCAGTATAATAAGTTCCCTTTTATATCACTAACAGCCAAGAAAGCAGTGAGTGTTTCTATAAGAGTAGCTGCCAGGCTCCTGTTTGGGTACCTGTTCCTTGTTCTTGGGTAACTCATAGGTAGATATAAAGGATTTAAGTCTTGTTTCCATATCATCTTTGCTTGAGGAGCTTTCAGAATGTGTTTCGTCCTGTCCGACTGTGTCATGCTTGAGGGTCATTTCCTCAAGCTTGCCTGAAAGCCTAAAAATAGGAGGCAGAAGAGTGAACAACGCCACAGTGGCACAAAATACAATAACTTTGAGTTATGTGAGAAAATATTCATGCAACCAAAAAAGTCTTTTTCCACCTTGAAACAGGAGAGACTGTTAGTTTCCATGTCTGGGTCCGCTGCATCAACTGAGCTTTGACTGTTTGAGCAGTGGCACTGGATATGACATCTGACAAAGCACAGCCTGGGAACAGCCTCAGCAGTAAAGGGACCAGCTGATCAAAAACATTCATGACATTTATACAGTATAATATACATAATACACATAAGAAGACACTTACAGCATTGGGCCTTATTTACAAATTGTTCTTAAGAAGAAACTTCTTCTAAAAGCCCAAATACGCAGAAGATTTTGACATTCACTCATTTTCTTATTAGCGATTTGTTTGTTGGTATAAACATAATCTATGCACACTTTTAGGCAGATTTGGGTGCTGGCATGTTTGTGCAAAAATAGCTAGTTAACACTTTCTTCAGTTCTACAGTTGTTTAATGTTATAGCATTTAAATTGCAATCATATTTAGGTTTTTGAATTAGGAAGATAGTGGTGAATGAGGCCCATTGTTCTCTCCAGCTGTGAGTGTATTGCTTTTATTTGTACCATAATACCAGTAGTGTGTTGCACTTCCTTTGGTCTTCAGGAAAACAGGACTCTGAGAGAGCAAATATTTTACAAGATACTGGATGTGCTGTTTAGGAATGTTG
This sequence comes from Crenuchus spilurus, assembly GCA_036984385.1. Lineage (NCBI taxonomy): Eukaryota > Metazoa > Chordata > Actinopteri > Characiformes > Crenuchidae > Crenuchus > Crenuchus spilurus. The sequence continues at coordinate 1,734 of BRDA01024542.1, forward strand.
TACCATGCAGAGATTGGGCTGCACAGATGCTACAAATTGGGTCATTGCCAGTCCACTGAAGTCCTCAAACATTCACTGACTAGAAGTGTCCATATGAGTGTTAAACTACAGTACACTATGTGATCTAGCAAACACAAATTTTGTCTCTTTTATGTAATTTCTTTTTAAACTTATCACCTGGATTATAAATGGGACTTTCTTTATTGACAACATTAGCATCTATCAAGGATTTCAATAGTTAGAAACTAACTGGTGATAAAGTGATGAGCTGTAAACACAGTGTGTTTGAAGATGTAGTCCATCTAATACGCTATTCAGTGCATGCTGGGAAGGTGACCAGGTTCTGAGAATTAAGTGAGATGAAAATAAACTCAGCCGAGTGAGACTGAATGAGGAAAATGTGAAGACAAAAAGAACAACTCATGATATAAAACTTTCTACCTCATCGGTAAAGCATGGTGGCATTAGCATGTATGTCTGCCACTGGAGCAGCAGGAAGAATTATGAAGTATTTTAACTGCTTAGATTCATCCAAATATTCAGAGAATGGTACTTCAACTTGAAGATAGACAATGACATAAACATACAATTAAAGCAACTATGGAATTTGTTCAGAGCCAAAAGTGGGATGTTCTTTGCTAGCCAAATTTACCATGAACTCCACTGAGCATTCATTTTACGTATTTACAACAAAACTGAAGAAGAGAAGAAGCACATATTAAACTGACTAAATTAAAGGTCTAGTAGAGTATCACCAGGAAAATATTCAGCATCCAGCATGCAATACGTATGCACTTGATGTACAAAGCTCTTCACTTTAATGGTACCTACATTAGTCATGAACAGAAGAGGGTGAACTTGCCTCATCGTTATTAGGGTCTAAAATAAGCGCAGTGATGGCATCTTGCTTGGCCTCCTCCATGTTGTTCATTCTGATATAAGCTTTAGCCCGATTTCCAAAGTACTGAGCTACTCCGGGGTTGTACTTAATGGCCATGGAAAACTTCTCCGCTGCCTCCTGGAACTTCCTTCAGAATGTGAATTACACAAGCATACACCTCAGTCTTAAACAATTGTGAAAAAATGACAACGTCAAATGTGACCACAGCTGTTGAGATGGTTCTGAATATGCTAATCTTACAAGTCATCAAAACTATGCAGTCCCAGTGTGTTGTGAATGATGGCCAGACGAAACCAAATGCTTGTGTTTTGGGGGTCCAGCTCATCAGCCTGTTGGAAGTCTGCCAGGGCAAAGAGCCACTCCTTCTGCTTAAAAAAACAATCTGAAAACCAAGTTACAAATGCATGTGAATGGACACACAAATACTGTATGTCTGCTAATCATAACAAAATTCTATTTTATTTCTGTACTAAATTCAGCAATATTGACCTATGTGCTGACTGAGTTGAACTTACATCCAGTAACTAAAAGCAAATTATTTAAATTCATTTTTGCATAAATAATTCATATTTACCAAATTACATTTAGTACTGTAATAATTAAGATTAAGATCAACCAATTTAGCCAATGTGATTTTTCACACAACGGAATTCACAAACGGGACCTCCGCATTTACCTAACCCATTTGTGCAGTGAAACACACACGCACACTAGTGAACACACTAGACTGTGAGAATTTGTGCCCGAAGTGATGGGCAGTCCTTATCCACCGGCACCCGGGGAGCAGTTAGGGGGTTAAGTGCCTTGCTCAAGGGCACTTCAGTCATGTCCTGTCTGGGGATCGAACCAGCAACCTTCTGGTCAAAAGACCAGATCCTTGCCACTAGGCCATGGCTTCCCCCATAATAACATAATGTAATATTTCTGCCTATAACTGTCTATAACTGAGATTCAGTGTATTATAGAGAGCCTTCAGTTATCTTCTCAATACCTCCTCTATTGATAAAGAGTCTGCTTTCGTATCTCTGTTCTTCAATAGCCTTGGTCAGCAGCATGGTGGCCTCACTGTAGAAGCCCTGGGAGAAGCAGTGGACGGCAAAATCATTGTAAGTGAGCACCAGTTGGGCTTCTGCATCTTCTTCCAGATGCTTGGTGTCCTCAGGCCTCTTTGCCTCAGGACATTCTACTCCAGCTACACGGAGTTCGACAGCAATCACCAAGTCCTCTATGGCAGCAATGAAGTCTTTAAGTCTGCGGTAGAGCACCCCTCTGTGGACATACAGATTTGTAGGATTATTATATGGTTTAGGCTTGTCAAAAAATGTTTGATTTTAATACTGATACCAAGTGTACTGTGGTGCTTGAAAGTTTGTGTCATGATACACTTCCACAAACGTGTTGTGAAGAGCAGACTTTGATAGATCCCTGTTCTTTAAATAAAACAGGGTCCCCACTTACACCTGATTGTCATCCCATTGATTGAAAACACCTGACTCTAATTTCACCTTCAAATTAACTGCTAATCCTAGAGATTCACATAATTTTGTCATATTGGATCATTTTCCTCAATAAATAAATGACCATGTATAATATTTTGTCTCATTTGTTTAACTGGGTTCTCTTTATCTACTTTTAGGACTTGTGTGGAAATCTGATAATGTTTTAGATCATATTTATGCAGACAAATAAAACATTGTAATGGGACCACTAAGTCAAGCACCATCAAGCACAGCTGTATAATATAGTTCTTACAATATTGACATAGATGATCATGCTAAAGTGCTTTTATGCACAAAAAAACATTGTGAGAAGCAACATTTCAAGCATACAGTTCTTTGGAACAGAGAAAAATCCATTGCTTCCCATTTCAGAAGATCACAAAAAGTCATATGTTCACAAGTAATCTGGACACATTGGGTGTGTTATTAATCACTACTCATACAGGGTATCATCATTTAGAATAGAATAGGATAGAACAGAATAGAATGCCTTTCTATACAGTCACTATACAGTATGTCTATATGTATTGAATCATTATATAAAATTATCCATTTAGTTTTTCTTTAAATATTACTGAGTATTTAAAGCTTTCACACAATAACTATACTTCAGGAAGTGAATTAATTCATCAGGGAGAATGTTTCCCATGTGAAAGTTTATTATACATTCTGAAAATACTATTTTTTATATTGGTCATTATTGCATTTTGAATACCAATCAGAGTGAGCTACCTGTTTGTTTCAGCTACTCTGCACAGATTATATCACTGTATAATTTTCAATAAAGCAAAAAATTAAAGGCTCAGTGGACTGATCTAAGACAAGTTCAGACTTCTCATCTTGTATGTTCTTTATTAATTTATTTAAATTAAAGATTGTTTCATCTTTAAATCCATTATTGGAATATGTCATTGAAAAGTTAATATAAGAAATATGTTATTTTAAACTGAATTACATTTTGTCCTATCTACATAATCAGAAGCCTTAAGATTAATAGTTGAATAAGCCTCCAGATTAAGGGGTTACCTTTAACAACACCCAGATGGACTTTCATAGTATGTACCACTGCATTCCCTTCATACAGTGGCTTGCAAAAGTATTCATACCCCTTGAACTTTTTCACATTTAGTCACCTTACAACCACAAACTTGTAATTGTATTTTATTGAGATTTTAAGTTATAGACCAACACAAAGTACCACATAATTGTGAAGTGGACTGAAAATGATGGTTTTCAAAATTTTAATCAAATAAAAATCTTAAAAGTGTAACGTGCAGAAGCCCCCTGTACTCCGATACCCCTAAACAAAATCCAGTGCAATCATTTACCTTCAGAAGTTACTTAATTAGTTAATAGAGTCCAGCTGTGTCTAGTCTGGTCTCAGTATATTTACTACGTGGCTTCTGGCAAACTGCAAACGGCACTTCTTATGTCTTTCTTTCAACAATGGTTTTCTTTCAGGATTGGTTTTCTTCTTGCCACTCTTCCATAAAGGCCAGATTTGTGGAGTGCACGACTTATAATTCTCCTGTGTACAGATTCTCCCACCTGAGCTGTGGATTTCTGCAGCTCCTCCAAAGTGACCATGGGCCTCTTGGCTGCTTCTCTGACCAGTGCTGACCAGAATACTTTTTCCATTTCTGGATGATGGATTGAACAGTGCTCCTTAGGATGCTCAAAGCTTGGGATATGTTGTTACAACCTAACCCTGCTTTAAACTTCTCCACAACTTCATCTCTGACCTGTCTGGTGAGTTCCTTGGTCTTCATGATGTTCACTAGTGTTCTCTAACAAACCACTGAGGACTTCACAAAACAGGTGTATTTATACTGAGACTAAATTACACACAGCTGGACTCTATTAACTAATTAAGTGACTTCTGAAGGTAATTGATTGACTGGATTTTGTTTAGAGGTATCAGGGTACAGGGGGCTGAATACCTCTGCACATCACACTTTAAAGATTTTTATTTTATTAACATTTTTAAAACCATGTATCATTTTCATTCCACTTCACAACTTTGTGGTACGTTGTGTTGGTCTATCATTTAAAATCTCAATAAAATACATTTAAGTTTGTGGTTGTAAGGTGACAAAATGTGAAAAAAGCTCAAGTAGTATGAATACTTTTGCAAGCCACTGTATACAGCAGTAAAACACTTGAAATGTCCAAAAACCAAGTGACCCAAATACATTTTATTCTTCTTCTTACCTAAAAAGGTAATACTGAGCATTTTCAGGATTCTGTGCTAAAGCTGTGGTGATCTTCCCCAGAGCATCAGTCAGCTCTCCCTCCACAGCTTTAGTCACTGCCTGCTGTTGAGAGTGCTCAGCTGCTTCCTCCAGCTCGTGCAGCAAGGACAGTGCAACTGCACAGCTTGGGTCCAGACTGAGAGCTGCTTTTAGGTCATAGTAACACAGAACAGTCTGTAAAAAACACCAACCTTTAAATGGACTTAGACCCAGAGACGCTTTTCCATTCAAAAGTCAGCTAATTCTCCTATTATTTATAATAATTAAGTACTGACATAACTAAAATTAAAGTCTATGTTGGTATATGGGCATATTTGGGATCCTAGACCTAACCTGACTGAGCTGGTGGTGCAAGCGAGCTCTAAGAGTGAACAGGTCAGCTGATGGGGTGTCGGTCTCTAGCCAGTTAGTTACCAGCCGAATGCAGTCAGAGTAACGGCCTAGTGCAGTCAGACATGCCAAGCTTTGGAGAGAAAGTACAACAATAAGATGCTAATACTTGTTCATTTTGATTAAAATGTAGTCATACATCAAAAAACTGAATATTGTGAGAAATTAAAAAAGTAACTACACATGAAGTTGTATATTTCAAGCCTTTTTGCTTTAATATGGATCATTATCACTTATAGCTTATGAGTTGGTATTAATCAGGCACAGTAATATTATGATCAGCAAACCAAAAAATTGGTAGCAGTACTGGCACTGTGGGATAGGCCTGCTAAAGACGGAAATCAGCATCTCCATAAAGCTTGTCAACAGATGGAAGCATGAAGGACTTTAAAATTTCCTGGTAGTCAGCTGCATTGACGTTGGACTTGGAAAACACATTGGAAAAACTTCAGCAAATGACATGGCACTACAAACCATCACAGAGCGCAGAAACTTCACACTGGACAGTTTGGATTCTGTGCTTCTCTACTCTTATTCCAGACTCTGTTAATTTAATTTCCAAATTAAATGCACAATTGACTTTCATCTGAAAAGAGGACTTTGAACCACTGAACAACAGTCCAGTTAATTTTCTACTATTCTAGTATTCTACTATTTAGTCCAGGTAAGACTCCTGGTTCACGAGTGGCTTGAAATTAGGAATACTGGGATATTAGTCATAGCCTGAGAGAATTGGAATTTACATGGCTTGACTAGTAATTTTCTCAAATTAGAAATCAAATTGTTATTTGAGAGACCATATTTCTGATTTAGTGTGAGTTATTAGCCATACTGATTAACATTAAAAGAAATAATACTTGAAATATCTCACTTTACATGTAGTATATATAAAATATATGGCAGTTCACTTTTTTTTTATTAAATTATAAACAAAATAAACTTTTCTATGCTATTCTGTTTTTGTTGTAGTACTGTACATATAAATGCACTATATTAACATAAGTTTAAACATTAATAATGCAACCTGGACCTATTTGCCAAATATTGCCTTATACAGAAGTAAGTGTGTTTATGTGTTTAGAAGAACTGTAATACAGTAGTTATTGTTAACACACAGCACCCTCTGCTGGCAGTTGGGACCTACATCATCAAAACGTTCAGTTAGATGGCTTGGAAAGACTTTTAAAATTAATAAAAGGCTATACAGCTGCCAGTAATTTAAATATCAGCCCTTAATTGCCTTTAAAGTGCTCGGTTTGTACTGACCTCCTCATGTGGTAAGGTTTAAAGCTGGGCTTCAGTTCAGCTGCTTTGGCAAAAGACTCCAAAGCCTCCAAGAACATCTCCTGGTCACAGAAACACTGCCCCTTTTTAGTATAAAGACATGTTATGTGTTTAAACTTACTCAGCCAAAAACATTAACTGTGTTTTAGCTTTAACAGCAATCATTCATATACATGAATAGGGGGACCAGGACCTCAACCAGCCTGGCTTCAAACCGGAAACTCAAATGAAACTCCCTCATAGCAGGGATTGACGGCTAGATCTGCCGGACTGTCATCAGATCTTATCCTTGACCTTTCTCCAGCCTTTGACATGGGCAACCATGAGATCCTCCTGTCCATCCTCTCTAACCTCAGAATCACTGACTCTGTGTGGAAGTGTTTCAGATCACATTTAGAGGTACAGTCCTACCAGGTAACATGGAGAGGGTCCACTTCCGCTCCATGGAGGCTCTCCTCTGGTGTCCCACAAGGTTCAGTACCAGGTCCTCTTCTTTTCTCACTATACACTCATTCTCTTGGTGAAATAATTTCTTCTCATGGATTTCATACCACTGTTATGTTGATGACAGTCAACTGCTGTTTCCCTTCCCTCCTTCTGACACTCAGGTATCCAGCTGCATCTCAGCATCTTTGGCTGACATCTCTACATGGTTGACAACTCATGACCTGAAGCTCAACCCTAGCAAGACTGAGCTAATTCAGAATGCAACAGAGGTGTGCATCCAGTCTGTCATCATCTCAAGACTACTACAACTACTACAACTCCTCCTGGTTGGGCTTCCTATGCGAGCCATCAGGCCCCTGCAGATGATCCATAATGCAGCTGCTCAGCTGGTCTTCAATCAGCCCAAGTTCTCTCAGGTCACTCCACTGCTGCTTTCACTTCACTGGCTTCCTGTAGCTGCTTGCATCAGATTAAAATCCCTGATGCTCCCCTACAAAGAATAATGGACCAGCCCCTCTCTACCTAATGACAATGGTCAAGTCTCGAGCAGCACCTTGAACCCTTAGAGCTTCTAGTACAGCTCGGCTTGACCCACCATCCTTCAAGTCACATGGAAGACTAGCATCAAGACTCTTTCTCTGTCTGTACTAGCTGAGATAATTCTCTTAATAGAAACAAAGCACTTTTGTACATCACTCTGGATAAGAGCATCTGCCAAATGCTGTATATGTAAATGTAAAAAATGTGAATACATAATATGCCACAACACTGGTGCAGAACCAGAGTCAGCTTCCTCCCAATCTATACACTGTGAAATTATGGAGAAATAAGTAATGGGAAAACATGTAGGAGAACACTAATTTATTACACATACCTGTAGGTAATAAATGAACGCAAGGCGATGAATATAAGCCTTAGTCTTTGATTCCAGGTAGCAGGCATGCTTGTAGTCTAGGGCTGCAGACTTGAAGTCACACAGCTGAAGATATGTCTCTGCCCTTTCTACATAGAGCTGAGTCTGCAGAGAGCCACACATAAGATACCATTACTACAACAGAACTTGCTTATTGAGCTCAGTTGTACACTACTTTTTAAAAGCTTATAAATACAAATACAATTATATTTTTATTATTTGCCATGAGACTCAATCTCCACTTCTGATATAGAGGCATTCTGAAAATGTTCCTTATGGATTCATAGGGCTATCTCAATTAATACATAATTGTAAGCACAGCATCACTTGTCACGGTTACTTTCCAGCACTTTATTTGTAAATAATACTCTATTTTGCTATTCTGCTTAGATGCTAACTGCATTTCATTGGCTCAGTACCTGTACTCTGCACAATGACAATCAAGTTGAATTTAATAATCTAGTCACAAAATTTTGAGTTAAATGCATTTACAAAATCTGTCACAATTATTTTTCAGTTATTACTGTCCACTGTCATATATCTTTCAGATAACAGAATGTGAATCAGTTATGCTGGAGCATTAAACAATTAAACAATTTAAAGTACAAACCGGATTCCAAAAAAGTTGGGACACTAAACAAATTGTGAATAAAAACTGAATGCAATGATGTGGAGGTGCCAACATCTAAT
>BRDA01024543.1:0-10048 GCA_036984385.1 Crenuchus spilurus
TCTCTCTCTCTCTCTCTCTGTTCATTGTATGTCCATTTCAATTAAAGTAAATTCAGTTCTATTCAGCTTAATTCAGTTGAGTTCAGTGAAGATAGACCAGCATACACTATATGGAAAAGTATTGTGACACCTACTCATCATTGTTTCTTCCAAAATCCTGCTTTGTTGGCATTACTGTGTCGACTGTGCAGGTAAGATTTTCCACTAGATTATGGAGCACTCCTGTGAGGATCTGATTGCATTCAGCCACAAAAGCATTAGTGAGGTCAGGATGTTGGATGATCAACTCCACCACCTCATCCCAAACTCATAAAAGTACTGGATGGAGCTGAGAAGTTCCACTGCTCCACAGCTTAATGCAGGGGGGCTTTTTACCCCTCTAGCCCACACCTGGTATTAGACATTGTGCCAATAGGTTCCTAATCTATTGGCAGTAATTCTCTACATGTACTAGACAATCTGTGTGTGTGTTTGTACAAAGTACTTCTGTGTCAAATTACAGTAACTGAATGTGTTCATTAGAAAGTGTGTCCACAAACATTTGGACATATAGTGTGTGTATGTGTGTGTGTGTGTGTGTGTGTGTGTGTGTAGATTTACAGTGACTGCACAGTCTTTATGGAGACCAAAAGAAAGACAAAAGTGTTGTGCATAGTGAGGACATTCTGTCTGGTGTGTGTGTGTGTGTGTGTGTGTGTGTGTTTATGGTAATAGGGAGTGTGGAAGAGCTCACTTCCATTTCGGCCTGACAGGGTTTTGGCTCAGTGTGAAATTTACACTCCTCCTTTAATCAGGAATATTAAAACTGATCTGGGATCAGAGTCTGACCTGAATTCTTATTAACACAGTGAAGAAATGTGGAAATTATTTGTGCACTAGAGATGCAGCAGTACAAAACTGATCATATAGCACAATTGTAGCAATTATTAAAAATATCTGCATAATTCATTATTATATGAAACAGTTACAAATACATTGCCTGATGCTTGAGACATTGATTTCCAGATGAGATATGACCCCATTTTCTAGACACTTTGTAAGAATGCAGTACAAACAGAAATGTGTGATGTGTTAAATCACTTGAACTTTTATGTAACAGACAAAAGGACAAAGAACAGATGTTCAGTGAGTTCAGTATGTTTGTTAAATATAAACATTTAGAATTTGATGTCTGCAACACACTCAAAAAAGTTGGGACACAAACAAAATAAGCACAAGTATGACTGTTCTAGAAGATTCTGCAGTTATCAGTTTAACTGGTAACCGGTGACGTCATCAAGACTGAATATAAAAGGAGCCTCTAAAGTCTTTACTCATCAGGATCTGTGGTGTTTCAATGCTTTGGGCTTTGAGTCATCTGTCAGTCAAAGCATTGAGGTTTTTCACCGTCTGCAGCTCATCACGTAAAGATTCAGATAGTCAGAGGAAACCTCGGTGTGTGAAGGAAACAGAGGACACTGCTGCTGAAGGTGTGACCAGTCCTCAGGCGGTAATGTTTGAGAAGCCATCATGCCACCATAAAGAACACAGATACATGAGCTCAGGAGTATTTTAGACATTCACTGACTGAACACAAGCCAGGCCCACTGAACCTGTATTACTTACAGTCGGTCAGATATGACTTCTGTGCAGAAATGCTGATGAGGTCTCTGAGTCTGACGTCGTCTGAGATGGACTGAAACAGTTGAAACATGTTCTGTGGTCAGACGAGTCCATGGTTTAGCTTGTTTTTGGGGAAAAAATGGACATCAGCTTCTATGTGCCACAAATGAAAGACTCACAAATGAAATTGCAAAATCCAGCATCTGTGATGGCGGGGGGGCATCAGTGCCCACAGCATGGGTGATCTGCATATATGTGAAGGTATCACTGATGCTGATGCTTATTTTCTAATAAGCCTTAATTGTAATTTTGGAGAGAAATATGCTTGACGTATCTTTTCACAGGACCTCAGCAGGACAACATCAGAGCTCATTCTGCACAACTTTTACAACTGTTACAACAGCACAACTTCACAGACACAGAGTGTGTGACTGACTGACCTGCCTGCAGTCCAGATCTGTCTGTATGGAAAATGTATCATGACGAGGACAATCAGACAAAAACATTCAATTGCAACAATAAGTCCCATAGTAATTAAAAAGTGTAATTAAAAGAAAAGGTGATGCAGCGCAGTGGTAAAAATGCAACTTTTAATGTAGGCATCAATTTCAAAAAGTTTGTCACTGAAAATAATGAAAATCCTTGGGGTTTTTTTTGTTGACTTTTTTAAAAATTGTAGGTTTTTTTGTGGAAAAGGGGTTTTGTATGTGTTTTGTTTTTGGGATAGTGAATCTGTTATAGCTTTGATTTCACAATACAAATGACAAATAAATACTGCAAATACAGCAGACACAGGGAGAACATTGAAAGTCCACCCAGATGGGGACTTGAACCCAACACCGCAGCATTGATAGACGAGTGTGTTAACCACCAAGTCATTCTGCCACCCCACTGATTACTCAACACAGGCAAATAAATACACATGTAGAGCAAGTATGATCCTAATGTAATCTGGGCCCATTTTACTCATAGAGACAAATGACAACTTGATTCTCTCTCTCTTTCTTTCTCTCTCTCTCTCTCTCTCTCTCTCTCTCTCTCTCTCTCTCTCACACACACACGCACACACACACACACACACACACACACAGCAGTGGATGAAGAGCTCTGTGTGTGTGTGCTTTGTCAGGTTCATTTTGTCGTTAAGCGTAATGAGAGAATTCTTATTACACTGTGGCACTTTAATTAACGTTGATTTAAATTGCCTTTTATTAACGAGGGGACTTCAAGATCCATTTTCAATTATCAGCACAAAAAGCCCTATCACCTGTCATTTGACCATACACACACCCACACACAAACACACACACACATGCAAACATGACTCTATACACAAATGTGATCAATCACAAGCCCAGAGTGACACCCATACTATTGCATGTACAGCCTAAGTAACCCTAAGACAGGCATTAAACTGCCTTTTTTTCACTTCCATACAAAACTTTCTTCTGTGCTTGTTGTTCAGCTGTCACACTGGGCATTTGATTGAGTGCTGTTTGAAACAGAGAGACTTTTATTCACAAAGCTTGAAAAGTCTAATAATTAATAACTGTGAATTTTGGGGCATTTCTCCTGCAGCTGTATGGCAATTTAGATAATGTATTGTTTCAAGAAACAGCTCCTGGTTAATTGGCCATTAAATTAATATGAAAAGTAATCAAAACTTTATAACAAGAGCCAGCGTGAGATGCTGAGATGAGTGGAGATCACACGGATACTCTGACAGTGCACATTTCTAAGCTTACTTTTATGACTCTCTGGAGTTAAATACAAACACGAGGGTGAGTCAAAATTAATCTGCACTTTAGTTGATTTAAATTTCTGTTGGCTGCAATGTCTTATCAACATTTTCTGTCACTGACTCCATAATAACTGTTGTGCAGGTTTGAATGTGTTACATCAGTTCATTTATGACTGCAGCGCAACAAAAAATGGCTGCCCTACTTATGACTTGCCTAAAAGAAGAGCACTGTGGGGATATGTTGCAGATGTGTTGGGACATCTTACTAGTGATACTGTTAGGAAGGTGAAAGTTTCTTAATAATAATTACTGGTGATGAGACATTGATTCATCACTATGAGTCTGAGAGTAAACAGCAAGAGTATAGAGTGCCCACCAAGAAAAAAAAGTTCAAAACTCAACCATCAGCTGAAAAAGGGATGATGACAGTTTTCTGGATCTAAAAGAAGCCATAAGAGCACAGATATTCAGGTCTGATGAAGATGTGAAGCTCTGTCAGAGCCGAAAACATATTCTAATAAGGGATTATGAAAGCTTGTTGATAAATAAGTGTGTTGAAAAGAGGTTTTGTCTTTAAACTGATTAAAATAAATTCTACAGCCAGAGTGCAGATCATTTTTGATTCACCCTCATATATGTCACAAATCATTTTTGTTCATAATTTAATTTGAAAAGATACATTTCAAGCCTTTTATGTTTTATTAATTCAAACTCAAAATTAAATATTATAACAGAGATTATAATTTTCTGATTTTCATGAGCCAAACTGATCAACACAAAACAAAAACATATAAGTATGTCATTTTACATGTAATTCATATAATTGTATATGACAGTTTACATTTTTGAACTCAATTAGGAACAAAAATGAACTTTTTCACATTATTCTAACTTTTGTGGCTTTGTAATATTGCAGTACTCAAGTGTACAGAAATGGTCTATAATCTCTAACTGTACATCTACAACCACAAATGAAAAAAGGTAGGACAGTTTGGGAAATGCAAATTAAAAAATAAATATGTTGTTTCTTATATTAACTTGGACTTTTATTTCATTGCTGACATTTTGAAACAAAGATAGAAGAAGTTCATGTTTTGTAAAGCTTTGTAATGTTGACATTTCTTCTCACACTTAAATTATGCCTTGGCACCAAGAATACCAAGTGATAAAATGTTTCAGTTGTTTCCCATTACATACTGAAATTCCTCCAGATTCCTTGAATCATTTAATGATATTATAAGGAAGAAATATGCAAATCTCTTCCAATCTGTCACAATGGAGAAGTAGAGGCAAGTGTGGGGTGTGATGAAAGATTTATTACCAAAAACAAGACACTATAAATTCAAACATAGGCTGTGAATTAAAAACTACCATTGCAGTGACATTATAAACACATGGAGACAATACAATGACCGACAATGACTGTGACACATGAGGGAACATTTAAACCAAACATAATCACACATGAGATGGGGAATCAGGGCTGTGGAATAATAAAACATGTACAGACACTCAGAGAGAGGGCAGGACTAGGGCGGAAACATGACAGTACATGACGGGAGTTTTCACACAATCTTTCTTTGGGGAACATAGTTTTTAAACATTTTAGTAATTTTCTCACACATTTGTGACTAAAGATCTCTGGCCTATATTTGCTCCTCAAATACTCAGCCCTGTGAATACTGCTTTTGTACCAAATCATGATTACAATCTCCTGTTAGAAATCTTTTTTTTTTACTTCATTACTAGCCCTTGTCAGGCTTTCCCTGTCCTTGATCCGTCTAGTTAGCCTTAGCGCTGACCCTTCTAGTTGGCTTTAGCCCTTACCCTGTTTGTTAGCCTTAATCCTGACCCTCCTAATTAGATTTAGCCTTGTATTATCTTGTGTTTATTGAGCCAGTGTGCTATCTTGTGTTTACTGAGCCAGGACTTTATTAAACTCACTTACTACTTTTTACCTGTGTTCACCTTCGTCCTTCCTTTACTCAACCACCAGGTCTGCCTTACAACCCTAAATTGGCAAAACATTTTTTGGAATGTGTAGCAGGCATGAAATTGAGGAATTGATATATAATAAATTAAATACATTTGGCCAGAAAAACATGAAATATCTTCATATTTTCTGCACTTAAATAAAAATCATGGTAAAAGACTGCATTGCATTTATTTATTAGCATTTTCCAACTTTTTAAGGGTGTATAGTGGTGCTCTGAGGACAATTGTGGTAATAAAAGTGGACAGAGAGTGGAGGTAGGGGTTACAGAGTGGCACAACTGTCATTTTTGGCTTGTCAGCAGATTGTGAGTCCTTGGCCTTGCTGTAGCCATGCCAGCTATCTGCTAGTTAACATTACAAAGAATTCTTTAGTTTGTTCTCAAAATGTGTTCAAGTTGTCCAATGATGTTGCATCAGCATCAGCTTCACATGTGTCAGGGGAAGTACAGGCTAGCCTTCTTCATTTGAACATGATGGCTTTATCGTATGTGCAATATGGAAACCTATATAGTGTGTGGAACTGGGCAGACAAAGTGCTTTGACAAGTAGCACAGACATTAAACAGTCACCTCAGCCAGCAACAAGCATCCACTTACAGTCAGTCTGCAGCAGAACTCCCCACACTTTAGCTATTGCACAGAGAGATGAGAAGAGACTAAGTGTAAGTTTTTGAAAATGGAGATGATTAGAAGTAGCCAAGACATCAGTGTCACACACCTATTTTTTTTTTTAGAGGAAATGATCAGGGATCTTCTGAAATTCAGGACCTTTGAGTCTCATCTGAAATATAGAAACATTTATACAGTAGAGGGTCAGCGGTTATAGCACCTGCACAACATAACAATACAAATCCACTGAAGCTAGCAGGCTTGGATTTGCTTAGGACTTGGATGGGAGACCACCAGGAAAAAAGCCTGTGTGAGTGGACAACAGGAGATGCTATTCCTGCATTCTGTGTGGATCACGGGGCAGTGATGAGGATATTATACTGTATAAACATCTTTTAGGTGAGACATAAGATCCAGGTCCTGATTATTTTTCCATGATGGCAGCTAGTCAATGTGAGTCTCATATTTGGTTTATTGCTTGCTTTGATACTCAAGTCATTAAATCTTGTCCGTCTTCTCTAACCTCTGGATCACTGACTCTGCATGGAAGTGGTTTAGGGATGGTCCTACCAGATAACATGGAGAGGGTCTACATCTGCTCCATGCAGGCTGTCCACTGGTGTTCCACAAGGCTCAGTATTGTGTCCTCTTATTTTCACTATACACTCATCCGCTTGGTGAAATCTTTCTCATAGATTTTCATAGCATAGTTATGCTGATGACACTCAACTGATGTTTTCTTCCCCTCCTTCTGACAATCAGAAATCCAGCTGCATCTCAGTATGTTTGGCTGACATCTCTACATAGATGACAAGCCACCACCTGAAGCTCAACCCTAGCAAGACTGAGCTTCTATTCATTCCCAAAACCACTGGTTTGCATCATGAACTTCCTGTCCTGTTTGAGAACTCAATTGTTGTTCAAGAAGTAAGAAGTCTTGATGTGATCCTAGATGACCAGTTATTGTTTTCTAATTTACATCACAAACTTGACTTGGTCGTGCAGGTTCCTCCTCTTCAACATTCAACAGATTCAATAATTTCTAACTCAACATGCCAGTCAGGTGCTTGTCCAGTCTCTCATCATCTTAAGACTTGACTACTGCAAATCACTCTTGACTGGTCTTCCTATGTGAGCCATCAGGCCCCTGCAGCTGATCCAGAATGCAGCTGTTCAGCTTGTTTTCAATCAGCCCAAGTTATTTCACCTTAAAATTCTCATCTTAAACATTCACATACTTTGTCACTTACATTTAATATTGGAACATTTTCCTCATTAAATAAATGACCAAGTCTAATATATTTGTCTCATTTGTTTGATCTGGTTCTTTTTATCTGCTTTTAGGACCTGTGCAACAATCTGTTACACAGTTTTAGGTAAAATTTATGCAGAAATATTGAAACTTTTAAGGGTTCACAAACAATCAAGCACCACTATACCTCCATTTCTTGGAGCTTAGCTACAAACCTTGCATTAAACAGGACCAAAATGTAGTAATCTCCAAGTTTTTTTACTACATTCCTTCAAACATGTTTTACTCATTCTAAACTGAACAAAGTGCAAGGTTTCCTCTTGTTTATCTGTTAATCATTCAAGAACATTTTGTTATATCTGATTATTCAGAATTGATTCAGAATTTTGCTGGAAATCGACAGGCAGTCTCTCTGAAAAGTTTTAAGCTGTGATCTTTCATATTACTGTTGCTTCTGATGCCTATCAATGCCAACCGAAGCCCTGGCCAAGACCTGATTTGCTCATCAATGCCTCTGGATTTTCAAATAGGACTGGTCTTGGATTTTTGCATTTGAATGTTCACAACTTGATGAATCTGGGATAAGACAACCAAGGCAGGCATCTTGTTTTTGTGTGAGACATGGCTCAAAAAGTTTATTTCAGATCATTTTTATGTAGATTTGTAAAAAAAAAAAAATTGCATATCAAAACAGTAAGGGAGTTCCCAGTCAACAGAGAACTTTATAAAAGCATTCAGCAACATTTTTTTTTAAAGTTTCAGGAAACTGGAATAAATAACATTCCTGAAATGTTCTGAAAACATGTGATGTTATAATGGTTTGCATTACAATGTTTTTGGAATGTTTCCACATAACATTCCATTAGTGTTAGACAAACACTAACAATATGGCAATGTTTGAAATAACATCAGTGAGTGCTTTTGATTGGTTGTGAATAACATTTAGAGGGCAGCTGTGGTCTGGTGGTAAGGATGTGGTCTTGTGACCGGAAGGTTGCCGGTTTGATCCCCAGGCAGGTCATGACTGAAGTGTCCTTTAGCAACATATCTAACCCCCAGCTGCTCCCCAAGCACCTTGGATAGTGTTCACTCGTGTGTGTGTGTTTCACTGCACGCATGTGTTAAATGCAGATGTCAAATTCTGTTGTGTGCAAGCACACTGGCAAAAATCTAATCTAAAAAATGATGTTAGATATTTTGAGTGGCAGAGAGATGAGTTGGCAGTTTATATGAGACATTCAGCACTGACAGTGTAAAGATAAGTCTGGTCATGTTTACTTCATTTCATTGATCTGAAAAATGTTTATTTATTTTTAGTTTTTAGTAACACGATAAAGTAATTTTCAAAACAGTAGTTGGAAAAGAGGTGGAGCATGACTTTGCATGCATCAGAGGATGCCTGTGTTAGTCTGCACCCTCCTAAAGTCAGAGACATTACAAGTGATAGAGAGAGCCAACTAATGGGCAGGACAATTAGCTACAAAACACACTGGAGGGAAAATCAGGTAAAAAAAAATTACATTTTGAATGTTCAGAAAATGTTCCACTAACAATAACTATAAATCAAATTATAATATGGAAAGGGTAGCCATGTGACTTGAGCCAATAAGGAGGCTTTGTCCTCTCTTTTGGCGGTTCTAGCTGATATGTCTTCTAAAGAGCTTCTTATCTGGTGATTTAAATTGGGACAGGTTGACACCAGCTCCAAATGAAACTGAAGCACACTGTGTTACATTACATTGAATTCAGCTATTGTAAATGCTGCTGCAAAGTCAAATGTTTAAATCCCAAGAAAATTTTCTTGAACAAATTTCAGCAAATGAGCCTCATAAATGTATGCATGATGATCATAAACTATTCTTAAGTCCTAAAGAGCATGGGGTTATTTTCAAGCTGTTTTATTGGAATCTGAAGATGTTTCAGAATGAAGAGGTGGGACTTGGTTTTTGGATGCATTGTCTGAACTGATTCAAGGCAAAATCAAAATTGTATCTTGATGATACAAGATCTGAATAATCCAATTAAATACTGGAAAACCATAAAGTCATTGTCCTCCATCCCATCATCCTGCAACTTCCCTAAGCAATTATTTGTGAACAAACAAGTTACAGATAGAATGGCAATGGTGAATTATCTTAATATGACATTTTATTACTTCTGGGTCCATTTTTAACTCTCAGAATAAGAAAATAAACAAGAAATGGGCCTCAATTTAACTTTAGGCTAGTTGTGAGAAATTAGATCTTGTCAACTCTTAAAAAGCTAGATATAAGGACGTTTGCAGGGTCTGAAGCGATTGAACCTTGAACCTGCACCCTACAGTATTGTTGACTTACTAAATTATATTTTTAATTTGTCACTGGAGCAGAAGAATATACCTGAAGTCTGCTATAGTTCTGACATTGCTAAAGGTCAGTGGATTCTTTAAATTAGACGATCATGACCTGATTTTTAAATTGTAAGTATTGGATAAATTTTTTTATTTTTTTGTTTCAGCAGATTTTTGTAATAATATTCTATCTGTTTTTTCAGTCTGATTTTCAAAAAAAAAAATCACAGCCAGCAGCAAATTACTTAATGACATAATGTATGCTTTTAATTGTAGAAAACCCTATGTCACTGTATTCATAGATTTATATAAAACCATAATTAGTCTTTATCTTAATCAGGCTTCATCAAGCTCACTGCAAACCAAATCATGATTAAGCAGTGATTTATTTTTGTTTAGAAAGTGATTATTGGTCAGCTTCCTTCATATTTGTCTAAATGCTTATCAACATGGTCTCTGGCAAAATGGAGTGTGTGTGTGTATATATATATATATATATATATATATATATATATATATAT
>BRDA01024545.1:0-15301 GCA_036984385.1 Crenuchus spilurus
AGTCTGGATGACTTCAGTGTTTATTTACAGTGTAGGAAAAATTAAAAACATTGAATGAGATGTTGTGTTCAAACTTTTGACTGGTACTGTATATACGCTACATATTTGAAGTATTATCATGGCATTATTGTTTACTGTCTTCTCTATATCTTTGTTGACGGACACTGAATTAAGCTCTTCAGAAGAACTGTGTACACATTAGCTCAGGTGTTTCTTCTGCCCTCCTATGTGTGATCATTAAACTGACTTTAAATTTTAAAAAGTGCTTTCATAAAACAACATGTTGTTATTCAAAAACAAAGTGAGAAAGTGTTTGTCTAATTTGGAACAGGTAGTTTGGGGTCAAAACAAAGCTAACGCTTTCCACTGCGAGAGGCTAAACCATTGCAATGGAAAATAGGTTAATTCACGGAAAAGTGGCCAATTCCCAGAACACACTTAACACTTGACACTTAAACACCCCCCTGTTTTCTACAAACAAGACTGTATTCCCTAAAACAAATTTGCCCCCTTAGCCTATGATGAACTTTGAACTCCGGCCAATAGGAGGGATTAGGTCATAGCAGGGATCTCTCAAGAGTGACAAGACGGAGCTGAATTGACCAATCAGAGGAGGACATGACTGCCAACAAGCTTCCATTCAGCCGTGCGCGGAGCTGGAACTTGTACAAGGGGGTTCTCGGGAGGTTTCAATATCTGAGAGCTATTCTTTTCCACTTTATGGCATCCTGTAATACAAACCGATGGGAAACCATAAAACTATTTGCACATGAAACGTTAACATTAATTCCCTCTTTCCAGGACACATTAGCACACCATATCTGGCCGCTGTTCTATGTTATAAAGCTCAGCTTTTCTTCTGTCAGTTTGAGGTATGGAGGACAGCCACACCTTTTACCTCCAACAAGGTGTGTGTGTTGAAAATTCTTCCTCCATCCTAGAACATAGCTTAACTCCCTGACAATGACATACGTTTGTAATTTAACAGCACATGCTTATGGTGGGAATAAAAAAGATCTAAATGATATCTCTGGAGGCCTTCGTACATAGTAAAGGACCAAAGAACCTTTACACATAGGACATAAAGGGCTGAATGAAAATTTCCAACATATGTGCTAACAGTTTAATGTCCACTATTGGCTGAGATATTCCCTGTAGTCCATATGGTCTTAATAATAACATCTGTGAACATCTGAGTGCATTAATAATGTTTCATCATGGTCCTACAAAGTCATCATGAAGCCCTACTTCACTTTAAAATATGTTCAAATGACTGAAATATGTCAACCGGTTGCACAATTTTAAGATATAACTCAAGACATTTGTCACATTTATGTTTAATTGTTCAAGAACTGTGATGATGGAGCATGTTTTTCTTTAATGCATACTTATGGTACATTTTTACCAGTCAGTGGACAAATTCAATTATAATTTAGCATTTTTGACTGAAAATCCTTAGGATTAAGCTTAAACCATGTCCTAGAAACAGACTGGTACATGTGGATGATGTAGATCAGCTATATACATGGGAGCCTGATGATGTAATGCTCTAAAAGTAAAGGTAAGCATTTTAAAAACTGTGGGACAGGAACCTAATGCAGGGTTTTTAAAAATGGAGTTATGAGAACTGTGCATATGTCAAACTGCTATCAATAAAATGGACAAATATACATACAAATTACTAAGGCTGTAGTGAATATTACTATTATTATTATATAATAATAATAATAATAATAATAATAATAATATATATATATATATATAAATTATTATTATTATTATTATTATTATTATTATTATTATTATATAATATATAATAAATAATAAATATAAATGTATATATATATATATATATATATATATATATATATATATATATATATATATATATATATATATTTATTTATTTTTAAAGAATATTACTGGGCACTGTTGTTGACTTCTGAGTGAATTTGTGACTAAGTAACTTACCTATTAATTATTATTTTTTAATAATTTTAGAAAAATTATTTTATTTTTGCTGTTGCCAAATTTGGGCTAAATTAAATCAGCATATCATTCAAACCTTTCTACTTTTTGATAGGTATGCCTCAGAAACAGCCATAAAAATGCCCCCTGTCATGTGACACTGCAGCATCCAATAAAAACTTGATTTTTAAAGTTGTTAAAATTAATGACATTGCAAATAAATATCTCCAGATATGTTTATAATCAATGCAGAGATTGCCATGTTTGCATCACATTACACAATATTACCTTACATTATGCTATTACATGAACCAATCTTAAGGCTGAACTAATCTAGAAGGCTTCGGCAACTATCCATCCATCCATTAACACACCTGTTTAATCCTTATCAGGGTCACGGTTTGTCCCCTATGCCCTCACTGGGCACAGGGCAGGGCATTGCACTATCCCAACTAAACCCAGGACAGGGCGCCAATCCATCACTGGGTGCACTTCAGCAACTATATTTAAGTGTATCTGCTCCAAAGAGTCCTATTCTATTGGCAGTACCTCTGTACAGGGACTAGACAAGCTGTGTATG
The DNA here is from genome assembly GCA_036984385.1 of Crenuchus spilurus. Taxonomy (NCBI): domain Eukaryota; kingdom Metazoa; phylum Chordata; class Actinopteri; order Characiformes; family Crenuchidae; genus Crenuchus; species Crenuchus spilurus. The sequence goes on from BRDA01024545.1 coordinate 2,549, forward strand.
TACATCTGTGTCAAAACAGCTTAATGCATTTATTCGGACACAAATATTTGGACATACTGAGCAAAATTAATAAAGAAGTTCAGACACCAACCATGGCTGACTGACTACATTTGAAGTAACAGGAAATTGTTTAAATGTCATTGTTTTTAAAGACAAATGAACAGAAGGACCGTGCTCATCAGTCAGAGCTAACAATGACTCCAAAAGTCCACAAGAGTCTCTAGGGTGCCTGAGCCTCACGCTCCATCCTTCAAAACTCATGTGAAGCTCAGCCAGCTGCACACAGCCCTCCAGCTCCAGACCCCATCTAAGAGCATTAATTGGCTGAAGTCAGTGATGGACCATCTTTCCCTCCGGCTCCACATCCATTTCTCTGCCTGGAAGGCTGGAAGCGCATTTGTCTCAAGTGTCTGCACCGCTCTTTTCTCGTTCCATTCATTTTTTTGGCGCCACTTGTGCACACAGTGCCAGCAAGCCATTGGAAGTATTCATTCATTCAAATGTCAAAGGGATGTTATTTCAGCAAAGGCCGTGGTCTGGAACCATTTCCTTAAATTATTACAAAACTATAAAAGAAGGGTCTGAAAGTAAATTGACCTCACTTGACAGGACTTATGTGTGCACTGGTTTTGTACTGTATGGTAATTATACTAGCGCACCTCAAAAAAAATTGGATATCATGAAAAAGTTCATTGTTGTTCGATAAACTATACTGTGTGTAAACTCGGCTGTAACCATGTTAATATTAAAGGATAAAAGAAACTTGATCTCAATAAGAAAGTCTTAACATTAACATATCAGGACTGTCTCAAGTCATTCCACCTTAAATGTAGGTACCTGAATGTAACTGCTGCACCATTTAAGGTGGAATAGGAAATTCAATGCTCACGAGTTAGAAGCTAACTACATTTTTTTATTTAATTGATGAACAGCTGTTTAAACTTTAAGTCTTTTAGCTGTTTTTAGATGTTCAGTTAGCATTAGCTGTTTGTTGTTTAGTTCAGAGCATAGGATCCACCTTTGTTGTAAATAAAACCCAAAGAGATTGAGTTATTTTGTATTGTGTTATATATTTGTTTTGGGTTTTACAGACTAACATACAAATAAAGTATAGAAAGTAATGAGGAATGAGATTACTTTGTCCACAAAGTAAAAATTTAAGTTATGCCATCACAATTTTTGAAAAGTAATCAGTAATTTGTACTGGATTACTTTTTATTTATTATTATTATTTTTTATTTTATTTCTAAGTTCTTGCTGATTTTCATCTCCTTCCCAATGTAGTAGTAGACAATTAGCCCATCCCCTCCATTAGGACTCTCCCCATCACTTTGCACTGTCCCTGACTCTAGGAGGGTGAAGACAAGCACAAGCCTCCTCCATTGCGTGTGATGTGGCCGCCGCCTCTTTTCTAACTACCACTGATACACCATCACTGGGGAGCCAACACGTTCGGAGGAAAGCGCAGGATTCCCAGCTCCGAATGGACCAATCAGTAGACGCTTGAGCCAGCGGACATTGCAATGTGAGAGTGATAGTGAGAGAGAGCGCCATCTAAGGACTCCACCCCAAGTAAAGAGATACCATCCACCCATCCTTCCATTATCACACCCGCTTAATCCTTATTAGGGTCGCGATTAGTCCCCTACCCCCTCACTGGCCGCAAAGCAGGGCATTACACTATCCAAATTAAGCCTAGGACAGGGCGCCAATCCATCACTGGGTGCACACACACAAACATACATGGACAATCTAACCTCCATGTTTTTGGACTGTAGAAGGAAACCGTAGGAAACCCACGCAGACACGGGGAGAACATGGAAACTCCACCCAGATGGGGATAAAGCGATACCAGAAACTTCTGCCATTCTTAGCTAATAGTGGTGATGGTGAGTTGGTTTGAAGATCTGGAGTGAATCTTCCACATCCCTGCTCCCCTGAGTGTTCCTATTGACACATGGCAATAAGATGTTAGTTTGTTTGAAGTTTACATCACCGCTCTTGGATGGGGCAGTCTTCGGCACATCTGTCGGCCAGCGGAAATACCAAAATCTTGCATGCCCTTTTGATTGTTACATTTAAGATTTGGTGTGCGCTACCAGCTCGGCTGCTGCAAAGCATTAAGCTCAGCAACGGGCCGCTTGTAAAATACTTTTGGAAATACTATAGACAAGGAAAGGGAGAAGATGAGGATTCCACATGGTTATCCTAGGAGATGATAAACAAAGGGATAAGGTGATACACTTTAAGTGATATATTGAGCACATGTGGGATTGAACAAAACGAGAGAACGAGAAGGAGAAGAAAAAGAAAAGAAGAAAGGGAGGAGGGAGAGAAAAGACTGGAGTGGCTGTGCTGATTTATTCTATGCCTTAAAGGCTAGTGTATCCAAGAACAAGATTAGTTCAGTAGATCACATCACCCTACATCGTTTACAGATTTGCTCTCTCCTCCCCAATGCTATCACAAAAAAAACGTCTGAAAGAGGAAAAAGAGCTCTTGTTAAAGATGGTCGTGGACAGACGAGGGTCATAACTGAATCCTCCAGCAACAAAAGGGAACCTCCAGCAGAGATTAATGTGCTGCTTTATATATTCCAATCTAGATTCCAGATCCGTTTCGCTTTTATGGCTTTCCGAGCATTCCTTTGGTATTGTACGCTCATGGAAATGGCTGCCTCATCCCTTTGAGCAGGTTGGTTTGAAGTAACCGCACCTAGTCCACTCGAAGCAGGCGTCTTTAGCAGCGATCTGGTCTGGATAGTCCATCTTAACACTTCTGTGAAGAGCATAGAGGCTCTTCAAATCCTCCATGTTAACTTTTATGGCAAGTGTTTATGTAAGGTCAGGGACATCGGCTTACGCCTCTTTATTTTCTCTGGCCTGAGGCTTTAACAGAGAGGCTCGGCACTCTGGACATAACAAGGTGAGCATGTGGTTCCTTTAACCTTGAGCTTTAAAGATGAAAACCATCAACACAGAACAAACTGGACACCATTCATCCTCTACTGCGGCCAATTCTGTGGCTTTGGCGAGGTCTGACAAGCTCCCTGAGTATGCAGAAGTTTGTGGATACAGCTTGATTAGTCATTGGGAATGCCGTGTCCAGAGAGGTCGAGCTCATTTGCAGGCTCGGCTTCGGAGCTGCAATGTATCACATCGCCAGGAAGGCCACTAACCGAGCTAAGGAGGGCATCTGCTTTCTCCAGCAGAGGCCTCTGCAGTTTAACAACCTGCCACCCACTGGGGAATAACACACCAAAAGGGCAAACAAACCCAGTAGGCAGATCACACAATAGGCTTGGCAACTAAAGGAAAGTTCTAGTCGAAAACACAAAAGAAGCAAGTAGACAAACAAGGCATGTCTAGAAGTTCACTTGTAGGCTGCCTATCTTTATTTTCGTTGTGAAGTTTAAGGAGTTGGGGGCTTTTTTGGTTGGAGTTGGGAACAGCATAGGATGAGGCAGTGTTGATGGGTCATAATCCACTTCCCCTTTTCCCAAGCACTCTGCTTTGTGTACTCAACTGATCCAGCTGTCTTTGGTAATCAGCAGGACTAGGTAACTGATCCTGTGATGGATTGGTGTTGTTAAGCTTCTACTTTCAAGTGTTCTTTTCAAGAAGCCTGAACGACAACACGCATAAGCAGGAGATCATATTTACGGGCTTTTGTTGAGGAAGTACAGCTCCACATATCAGGGAACATGTTACAACTCTCCCTTGCATTCTTCCTAGGAAATATCTCAGTCACCCTCCAATGCACACAATCATCTTACCATTTTAAATGTAACATCTATAAACGGATCGAATATCGGCGCACCCATGTCACCACGATTTAGAATCCAGACCTTAAGTACACTATCGCTCTTCACATCTCTAAACAAACAAGCCACTAGGTACACAACACCAACGCCACATTCCTCAAAGCAATCAGACCTCAAGCATATTCCAATTCCTTACCTGGAATTCTGTGCCACTCCCAGTGATAACACAATGCTTCCCCTCATGCTGTTATCTGGGATTTTGGTGTTGCATGGCACACATTCTATCAGATATAAGGGAGAAAGGTCATAACCCAAACAGTTCATCCACAAACCCTCTCTATCTAATCATGAATCACACCTAGCATTATTAGCATTATGCTATCAGTCCCTGCTAGCTTCTATTCATTATTGATCACATGCACATATATATGACTGGCACTCGTCATCAGCACTGCAGTTACTGTCACAGGACTGAGCTTGTGGAGGCTTGCAGGGCCACTGAGTCTTCAGAAGAAGTGCCCCATCTTCCCGAAGCTCGCTCATCAGTCTTCTATGGATTATTTCCGCAGGCTTAAGGTGCTTAAGAAATGGTAAGACTAGACAACCAAAGTGTTTAGATGGTTTTGAGGGATTGAGAAGATGGTCTTAAGTCACATCATTAAGGACAATGTTGGAAAGTTTAGTCACAGCAGAGTCTCAGGAACGTCAGTGGTGGATATTCAAGGATGCTCATTTATGTCACTAATTCTAATAAATCTCAATCAGTATGTTGTGTAAACGTGAGAGACGTTATTTAAAGCAAACGTTTAGAGGGTTTCATTCATTTTATTGTTATTATTGTTTATTATTTTATTGTTTATCTGTCAGTCAGTCAGTCAGTCTGTCTGTCTGTCTATCTATCTATCTATCAGTCTGTCTGTCGATCTGTCTGTCTGTCTATGTATCTATCTATCAGTCTGTCTGTCTGTCTGTCTATCTATCTATCTATCAGTCCATCTGTCGATCTGTCTATCTATCTATCTATCTATCTATCTATCTATCTATCTATCTATCTATCTATCTATCTGTCTGTCTGTCTATCTATCTATCTATCTATCTATCTATCTATCTATCTATCAGTCCATCTGTCGATCTGTCTATCTATCTATCTATCTATCTATCTATCTATCTATCTATCTATCTATCAGTCCATCTGTCGATCTGTCTATCTATCTATCTATCCATCTGTCTGTCTGTCTAAATTGCATATTTGATTGATTTTCAAAGTTAAAATATGTTAAATGTACAGAAGGTTTAATGTATTGTGTAAACATGTATTATTTATTTGCTGAATTTGATATAAAGGAAAAAACGTCTGGCTGAAAGTTATGGCACATTGTGTTTTTATGTTTCATTTGCTTTATTTTTCCCCGATATGGAGGCTTCTTTTGAACCAGTGGCTCCAAATTTGCATTCAAAAGTCCTAGAACTGAAGAACATCTCAACATAATTACTGGATAAAACTCCTTAGTGTGTCATAAAAGTCAGGAGCTTATGAGGTTAACTTGTGCACTGAAATGTGTAGAGATATATATGTTCTTTACCTTTAAGAGGAAGTGTTAGCTTATTTACACTCACAAAATCAACAAAATCATACTTTTGGAAATTCTTATTTATTCCCAGTTAAAACATCACAAACAGTCGTCACAGCTGTGCCAAGGTTGATCAGATGAGGAAGACTAATTCTCAAGTGTCCTTGCTGTATGTGACTGAACCTGTGTTATACACAACAGTGGCAGACTTTGGAACAAAAGCATCTTCACTTGTTTAATCTTCCATTTAGGACCTTTAACTTCTTCTGGCCAAAGCTTTCCACTGACCTAACCAGAAAGCAAGAGGGATGCATCCAAGCAAGAGTGCATGCTGCCAATAGCCCATCATTCAGGTCTTGGAAAAGAAAAGAAGAACAAACAAAAGGGACGATTAGAGAGAGAAAGCGAAGGTCTGGATGCAATTAGCCCCTCCCCAGGTCAACACTAGCTGCATCTAGCGATGGCTTTAGCGGACCACTCTGCCTGTCAGGACCCCTGCTGGGCTCATCGGGGTGTCCCTGGAAAATATGTGTGCCAGAGCACGGGGAGGAGGCCCAGAGACGAGGCTCGAGGGCCGGCCCTCCTCATCCTCTGGCCACCTCCCTCCAGCTCTGCAGCTCCAGAGCCCACAGCTGCTCGTGTTAAAGTTCGCGCGAAAGAATGAGAATCCTGTGCTGGGGCCACTCATAAATTACCCCCATCTCATCCGGAGGGGGGAGTGGATGAGGGAGGAAGAGCAGCCAGGGCCTTTTTGATACTTATTACAGATGCAGAATATTTCATTCTGATAAGGCAGAGCTGAGTTTATAGGCTCTGAGTATCATGACAAGGGAAAAGATGTTCATGGTGTTTGACCCTTGAGTTGACGTGTTTACTTTCCGTGTTTGGGTGCATCCACAGTGATGGAGCTCAGGGCTTCACAGATGAGCCTGTATGACAGCTATCTGAAGAATGTGATCAGTGTCCCATAAACAGACTCAGACGGGTGTGTTAAAACTGGAATTTGTGATGCGAGTCCATCATTTTTTCTCATTTTCTGCAGAATTTAATCACTGAGATGAACAATGTCGTTCCGGGTGCTCTGATGTGAAATGAAATGTACAGAAATCAGCTCTTTCTTTACAGTGATGGTGAACTAGGAACAAGGTGTTCAAATGCTAAATAGCAAAATTATGACAAGCCTATAAAACAATGTCTCAGGCATTAACAGTAAAAAAAATTGGAATATCGCAAAAAAAAGTATATTTTTTGCTCAAAATTTTATTCAAAGTAAACATACATATATTTTATAGTAATTATATGTAAAGTCCTATAAGCACTGTTGGGAACAAGTCTTATTCTGTATGTTTTTGTATAATAGAGAATTTACAGTATAATGATTTATTGGTAACACTTTTTAATAACTTTCATTAATAGCTCATTAACTAATGATTAATAACTGTGAACAAATCATTAAGTTCATGAGAATTTCATTAACAAATGATTTACTAATGATTTCCTAATGATTTACTAATGTTTTACTAATGTTTTAATAAAGATTTACTAATGTTTTACTAATGATTTAATAATTATTTACTAATGATTTACTAATGTTTTAATAATGATTTACTAATCTTTTACTAATGATTTACTAATGTTTTAGTAATGTTTTAATAAAGATTTACTAATGTTTTACTAATGATTTAATAATTATTTACTAATGATTTACTAATGATTTATTAATGTTTTACTAATGATTTACTAATGTTTTACTAATGATTTACTAATGTTTTACTAATGATTTACTAATGTTTTAATAATTATTTACTAATGATTTACTAATGATTTATTAATGAGTTACTAATGTTTTACTAATGTTTTACTAATAATTTACTAATGTTTTACTAATGATTTACTAATGATTTACTAATGTTTTAATAAAGATTTACTAATGATTTACTAATGATTTGTTAACATTTGCAAAAATGAATAATCATTAGTAACTACATGAACTGTCATTTATAAACATTTGTTCATGTTCAAATTCTCATGAACTAGTGACTTGTTCACAGTTATTAATCATTAGTTAATGGCTTATTAATGAAAGTTTTTATAAAGTGTTACTGATTTATTTGTACTAATATTTTTGCACAAATAGTGAAATTCTCCTTTATGTGAAGCAAGTGGTTTGTAGCCTCTAGCCAAGGTCATAATTACAATATATATTGGGAGGGACATGTCCTCTTTAATATTCAAATGAGCTCAAAGTGTCCCATTCAATATACATATATACAAATATTTTTTAAAAAAGTATTGTACTCATTAGCTTTGCATAAATTTAGGATCTGTGAATGTTGCCATTGGTATGTGATGGGATAGTTATTATCTATTATCTTTATTACATGCCCACCTCTTTCTCTGGACTATCAACATGTTACACTTAAGACCTGTTCATTAAATTCTCAGTATAATTGATTATACATATATGTAATTGTCTATTTGTCACTTTCACTTTACTTGACAGCTGTTATTGTTTGTATTTAATTTGCACAATACAAATTAAGCTAATTAATGCAATTAAGCTACTCAGGAAAGCTCATATTGTTAATTTACTGTGAATTGAGCACACACTGCTGTTACTGTATTGTAATTGATATTGTCATGTTTAATTATACATGGGGGGGCACAGTGGCTTAGTGGTTAGCACGTTCGCCTCTCAGCGCTGGGGTCTTGGGTTCGTTTCCCCATCTGAGCGGAGTTTCCATGTTCTCCCCGTGTCTGCGTGGGTTTCCTCCGGGGTCTCCGGTTTCCTCCCACAGTCCAAAAACATGGAGGTCAGGTGAACTGGGTAATCTAATAATTGTCCGTAGGTGTGTCCGTGTCTGTGTGTGTGTGTGTCACCCAGCGATGGACTGGCGCCCTGTCCTGGGCTTAGTTGAATAGTGTAATGCCCTGCCCTGCGCCCAGTGAGGGGGTGGGGGACTAACCGCGACCCTAATAAGGATTAAGCGGGTGTGATAATGAATGAATGAATGAATAATTATACATCCATCCATCCATTATCACACCCACTTAATCCTTATCAGGGTCGCGGTTAGTTCCCTACCCCCTCACTGCGCGCAGGGCAGGGCATTACACTATTCAACTAAGCCCAGGACAGGGCGCCAGTCCATCGCTGGGTGATGTTTAATTATATGGTGTGTAATAGTGTTGTAGTCAAGATCATCTGAGTCAAGACTAAGACTTTTTCTATATGAATGGATTGTTAATAATCAATAATAATGTGAAAAAAGCTCGTTTTTAATTAATGTTACCTCAGACAGACGCACTGGAGTCTCAAAAACAAGACAAGACAAAGTCCAAATGAGGTCCACATGATTAGAGTCTTGAGGCTCAGACTTATGTACTAAAGCACTGTGTTGTCTACGTCTCTTTCACTTGTAAAGTAGGACTGCGAATCTTCGGGAATCGAACGAATCGATCCAGAATCAATTCTTGGGGTCACAAATTAATTTTTTCCCGGTTCTTTCAAATCCAAAGAAATACGTTACTTTACCGTTGCAATCTCTGCAAATCGCATCAGTCACGTCAAGCCCTTTCTTACCCGGGCCGGGTTGACGGTAAAATCCAAAGTGTTTCCAAATGGTTGCTTTCAAAGACCGCGGCTTGTCTTGCATGCCTGTACGTAGCCCACGCTGCTTCCTTGTTTTGCCTAGCACTACGGTGGCTGAGAAGGCACATCCACATCCGCACCCGCAAAAAAATCAATTTTTTCGATTTCAATGTTAGAAACGCGATTCGAGCTCAAAGCGATTTTTTCCTGCACCCCTATTGTAAAGGCAGCCTTGTCTTGGTCTACACCAAGGCCCTGGAGGATGGCTGTTTGCTTGTATACAGTTGAGATGGCATCTTATCATCTTTAAGGTTTATGCTGCTACAGAACTACTCTCTGCCTTAATTGGTCTTTTGCTGAGTCACATAAAAGGGGGGTGAACACAAGAACTATGTCTTTTAATCAAAGGCATGTAATCTATCGGAATTGACTTCAGAGGAAAGCTTTGGAGCGATCTCAAACGCACGTCCCTCCGAGAGCATTACATCTTCAGCGGATGGAGGTACAAATAAAAGATCGTGTAAAATATGGCTGCAACATACATTAACATTTAATGGGCTGCAAGAAATGAAGACAAGCCAAATTGAGTTTCACAAAGAAAATGTTGTCAAATTCCAATAAAAGGGCTTGTAACTGATATCGTGTTAAAGGAGTGTCGGCCTATATCATTTGTAAGTGCTGATTTTACATAAGAACATCTATCACAAGGGGTTTGCTCGTGTAAAAGTTGGCCAGAGAAAGCAGGACACTCGTATTGAGCAATGCTGTTAACCAAAGTCATTACTGAAGTAGAACTGAGTGATAAAGACCTGATCTTGGAGAAATTTGCTGAATCCCGCCGAAAGCAGGGAAGCTTTTAGACAAGTCTGCGAGAATAAGTCACTGAGCAGCAAATCTTGCGTCACCAATGGCTCAGCAGGGTCAAGTTTGTTACAAGCCAACGCAGTCAAGCATGGCTAGACCAGAGCTCAGAGTCCTCACTATTTCCTTTAACATGTGGTGCCTTTTTGAAGAAATATAGATCGTTATGTTCACTTTGCTTTTCCCATCAGTTAGTCACTTTAATTGCTTTGTCATCCTCTAAAGTCCTATATTATTCTGAGCTTCCTCCAAAACAATAGCCCATATATTCTAATGTGATATAAAAGAGGTGCAATTGGACCATTAAACGTTACCTCAGCGTGTAACAGGTGGTCACCAAAGGTACATGCCTGCAAGCGGATACTTTATAAAAGAATGTCGATAGCCAGCTTTGGAAAAGGCCCATCAGCATGGCACCGCAAGAGCAGGAAAGGCATTTTTTATGACTTCCTTTGAAAAATTGATTCCAATTTATAAGAACGGTTCCTGCAAGGGTGTCATATACAATTCCCCCATGCTAAATCTTTCAGGCAGAAGCTTTTAAAACTTCAAATGCGCTAATATCCTCTTACACATGTCATGGTATACCCCTATATAGGCCTTCGCTGGTCCTTCGGTGCCTGATATACCCACTAATGTGTGCTGAGAGAGGCCATTTTCCAGCAAGGGAAGAAAGGCAGACCTTCACACTGTAAAAGACGCGCACATGGTGTCTGGCTTTTCCATCACCTCAGCAGACACGACTGTCACAGGTGGCTGTCAAGGGGTCTGCCGCATGGAGTCCATCTCTTAAGCACAAACAGGGCTCTCATCATCCATTATTCAGCCACGATCATTCTTCAGATGAGCTGGAATGTTGCCAAGGCTAATGGGTTTAGTATCAGCATGGAAAAGTGCTTTAAAAGGTGACGAGTTTACAGGAGGATATGGTTTAAGGATGGTAGCAATCAGTGAATGCTTGTTAAGGCTTTTTAGCAAATAAAAAAAAAAAACACAATCCAACAAATATTTAATTTAATTTAAACTGGAAAAATATAAAATATTTTTGATGTATTTTTGAACAATGATGATAATAACTAATACCAGTGATAGCAAACACCAGCAGAAATAGCCTCAACACCCAAAACATCAGCATCATTCCAAGTTAAGATTAGTGGAAAAAAAACTTTACCAAAGTTTATGGTGAGAAACATGAATATTGTAGCATGTCATCCAGAGACTGCTGGACCGGGAACAAACCTGCCCTGACGTCTCTTTTTCCAAATGTTTGTGTGCAAATCAAAATTCTCATCTTGAAGTTAAACGCTCCACTAACAGCTCTGACACTTACACCTTACAAGACACCAACATTCACAATCAGTCACTTCTGGTTGGTTATTCTTAACAGTAATAGCTTTGACAAATGCTGCATTTTATTGTTACTGGCTATTAAAGACCACATGACTCTGGTCATGACTCCTAGTGATTTACATGACCCAAATTTTCCAAATGAAATATATTCTGTATTTTTCCCCCACAAGTCACATTGTTTTTAGGTATTTCCTAAAGTCCTATTGTATTTGGTATTCCCAAAAGTCACATGGTATTAGGTATTCCCAAAAGTCACATTGTATATCGTATTCCCAAAAGTAACATTGTTTTTAGGTATTCCATAAAGACATATTGTATTTGGTATTCCCAAAAGTCACATTGTTTTTAGGTATTCCCTAAAGTCCTATTGTATTTGGTATTCCCAAAAGTCACATGGTATTAGGTATTCCCAAAAGTCACATTGTATATCGTATTCCCAAAAGTAACATTGTTTTTAGGCATTCCCTAAAGACATATAGTATTTGGTATTCCCAAAAGTCACAATGTTTTTAGATATTCCCAAAAGTCACATTGTATTTGGTATTCCCAAAAGTCACATCCAGTGTCCTGTTGATATATTTTGGAGATATGTTGCCCATTGTGACATCACAAATACAATGAATTAAAAACAGTCTGTTTTTTTTTTTTTTATGTTTTTTGTTTAAAATCTAAATGAGAAACTTTAACTTTGTTCTGAAATGATCAGAAACTTTGTTTTCATAATATATTAGACTTCTATTTCTTCTAGTTTTCTTTCATACGGGTCCTTTACATGTTTTTAAAAACTATATGACAACATAATACTTTTAAAGTACTTAATATAAACCATTTCTTAGCGTGGGACTAATAATCATCATTCAGGCAAGGTGCCTCAAGGGGTCAGATGTGGTACAGCCACATAAATCTTTCATCCTGTTACAGTAACTTGCAGCTTTCCTCAGAAAGCTACAGCTGAGCGGCACATGGTGGACCCCCTGCTGCCTCTGCAAGTGTCCCACCATCAATTTCAACACTTCACAATACACTTACTTAAATGCAAGTTGGAGTGTAAAGGCTGTTTTTTGGAACTTCCTCCTGCCTAAACATGCATTTTCAAGTTCAAATAGCTGATTTTCAGTGCAAAGATATGACACCGGAAAGTAAAGTTGTTTATAATTTGAATGTGAGTTTTATATGAGACCTGAATCTTTAATCTTAGGACACATTACATCCGCACTTCATTTTCACAGAGGTATCACTTTTCTCCTCAAAAACCTGCAAGAGTCCTCATAATTCTACAACAAAATTTCTTTGATGAAAATGGTGGCCAGGCTCTCAGAGCTGTTTTGCAGGTGAGAATATTTTTAAGCCTCGCTGATTTTCTATAATGAGCTCTGCACCATAAATCATTCACTGCCACACTTCCTTAAAGCGTTCGTGAAGAAACAGAAAGCAGGGAAAGAAAAGGAAGCTGATCATATTTTAGATCTGATTCAGTTCAGGCCCGGTATCAACTCTAGTTTTTATACATATTTATAGTATCTGCAGTCAACTAGGAATGTTTTGACAACACTGCTTAATTTACATCACCTACATAGAGTTAATTAATTAAATGTAAAACAATTCTACACATTGTA
>BRDA01024545.1:16714-39532 GCA_036984385.1 Crenuchus spilurus
TGAACAAAGTTCCAATGGACTCTATCCCGACAGACTTTGTTATTCATAGTTTAGATGACTTTAGTATTAATCTACAATGCAGAACATTTTTAAATCATGAAAAACCACTGAATGTCCAGAAGGTGTGTCCAAACATTTGACTGGCATTGTATATACACACATACTGTTACTGTCTGGATCTGTTGGGTTTTTCATCATTTTATCTTATATATAATAGAGCATTCAATCAAAATTCTTTGTAACTTATCTTGCAAGGTCTGCCACATAGATTCTCTTACTGCAGTAGCACTGTACAGTAAAATAAATCACGCTCAACGTTATTTATCTAACACGCTGAAGCACTTAGTCATGCTCATGAGATGGACAGTAAAGTTTCAGACAGCCCTATCTCAGGTAACCTTGAAACAAGTGTAAATGCAGCATCTGTTCGATGGACAGATCCATTGCGTGTGAAGGAGAGGTGTGGTGGTCATGATTAGGGAGAATACCACCTGGCTAGACGGAGGAAACCTGAGTCGTACCCAGCTCTTCCTCGTTGTCAGATATGGTATGGATTAGTTTAGTAACACACTCCTCTGTGTCTTTGCCTGTGAAACAGTTCTAGGTCTTCACTGCGAGCCTGTGATGTGACAGGTCGTCCCATCTCGGTCTCTTTGGCATGTGGAAGCCTTCAAAAGGGGAATTCGACACAGCACACAAATCAGTGTACTTCTGTGTTTAAACAGATAGGAACCGAAGTAAAGCTTGAGATATTTCATACAAAGACCTGAGATTATAATGATCTGTCTGTGATCTTTTTTAAGTGATTTTCAGTGTTTCCAATGATGAACTTAATTCTATTCCTTAAACTTAATTCTATTCCTTAAATATAAATAAATGTAAAAATTAATTAATTCAGTGGCGCTTTCTATTCTTGGCCTTTGTGCACCGAGATTTCCTCTGACTCCCTGAATCTTGATATTCATCCATCCATCCATCATCTTCCGCTTTTACATGTCCTGTTCATGTTAATAGAAATTACTGTTATAAACTCTTTTAAGTTGAAGCCTAAGCTGGGTCTGGGACTTTGTCTTGGGGGAAGCCAGGTGTAGTAATAATAATAATTAATCATTTTAATAGGAATTTTATTCAACTTGGACAATTTGCGTCAACAAACTTTTCCATAAATGTTGAGATTCTCAGCTCTGTAAATTTAAGTTTATATTAGCCCCGAGTGGTTCAGCGGGTAAAGACGCTACCACTATGACCCGAGGATCGCGAGTTCGAATCCCGGTCATGCTGTTTGCCATCAACAGTCGGGGCCCAAGAGAGCAAAAATTGGCAGTGCTCTCTTTGGGCAGGTGCTCTCTGGCGCTCTTTCTCCCCATCACTCTCACATTGTAAGGTCCGCTGGTTCAGGCGTCTACTGATTGGTCCAATCAGAGCTGGGGACCCTGTGTGCTTTCCTCCGAGCGCGTTAGGCTCTCCAGTGACGGTGTATCAGCGTTTGAAAAGAGGCGGTAGCTGCGTCTCACGCAGCGGAGGAGGCTTGTGCTTGCCTGCACCCTCCTAGAGTCAGGGACAGTGCAAAGTGATGGGGAGAGGCCTAACGGAGGGGATGGGCTAATTGGCTACCACTACATTGGGAAGGGGATAAAAATGGGCAAAAACCCAGAAATAAATAAAATAAATAAATAAATAAAAATGTAGGTTTATATTAAAGTCAGTCAATATTGCTCTTGTGTGGAAAACACATGGTGTCATAGCTGTGACCATAACATATTTTATAACTGCAATTTTAACAAATAAATATTTCATCTATATTAAAGTAAACAGATTGAAATGTTTTCCTTCTCATCTATGCATAATTAGAAAAACATTGGATTTATGAATATGACATAATTCTACAATTTTAAAAATATTTTATCAGAGGATTTTGATGGAAAATAATGTAATTGTATTAATTATGAAGCGCTACTGTTGGATTCTGTATTTTTATTTTTTAGCAAAAAAGGACAATTTACTGACCTCAAAAGCAGAAACAGTTTTGATTATGATTATGTTAAATACATTTAACAAAAAAATGTGCATATAATTATATACACATTTTCATTATTTATATATTATATTTATTTTTGATCATTGCTTCTCTTTTAGAGCCACTAGGGGCAGTAAGTAGATCACTGAATTCTTGAAAGCTTGCATTTTGCAAAAAGCCTGACTGAAGGAAATGTATCTGGCACTTAAGAATTAGTCCTAGTTCCTTCACAAAGTTGCACATGCTCATTAACACTCATCTCTTTTACAAAAACAGGTCTCTACAGAAAATTAATGATGAAAGTAATAAATAATCTAATGTGCACTGTTTAATTTTCATCATAACATCTTTCCTTAAGATTTATTTCTAAATTTGATGATTATTATCTCTCAGTTTATTACTTCTGGCAGTCACTGTACTGATTCATATTTATGCAGTGAGAGATAGTCCTGGTGAAGTTACACATTTTATGAAAGTGAAAATAAGTGAATTTAAAGCCACGACTTTAAAACATCAGTAAAGATGTTTTGTCCAAAAGTACAAAAGGCCAAATACGCAAATCAAATAGTTGTTTAAGTAAATTCTGAATGAACATGTTGACAGGACACAAGATCAAACATGCAGATGAAGAATAAGAAATGAACAGAATTCTCATGGTCAGATGGGGAAATCCCTTTCCAGATGTTTTGGCGCATCACAAGAATCCCGCAGGTGGGACATCTGGACATCAGGTCCCAACCCAGCAGAAACCCGAGCAGATAAGAAGTATAAACCAGTTTTGTGGCACTGCATTGTACAGGAAACAATCTGTGTTTACATGACAACATGGAGAATAGCACACATCATGTTGGCTAAACACAGCTTAAGTGTCACAGTAGCAACGGCTCAAACTTTGGCCTCTGTCAAGGTTAAATTAACCAAGATCGGTACCAAACGCCAAAGTACAAGAAGCACTTGAGCTTCAGAAAAGTGGAGACAAACTGACAAAATCCATGTTGGCAAGTTCTACAAGCACAGTGGACAGATCTTGCCCACTGGCCAAATGGTTAATAGGAGCTATTTCAGCCGCGGTCTGGGTGTTTACAAAACAGTGTCTCTTCTCGTTTCATAGCATTTTTACGAATTTGACAAGAATCAGTGTATAGGTGTTATTTCAATCACAATCTAAATGTTTCCAAAACAGTCGCACTTCTCTTTTTTTCAGGGCAATTTCAGGAATTTTACAAGATTTAGTGCCATTTCAATTACACAGTTTGTTTCCAAAGCAATGCACACTGACGTATTATAGTATTTTATAAAATATGACAAGATTGGTAGTGTTATTATTATTATTATTATCATTATTATTATTATTATTACTGTTATTATTATAGGTATTATAATATTAGTTATTATTATTATAGTTATTATTATATTAGTTATTATTATTATTATTATAGTTATTATTATATTAGTTATTATTATTATAGTTATTATTATATTAGTTATTATTATTATTATTATTATTATTATTATTATTATTATTATTATAGTTATTATTATATTAGTTTTTTTAAAAAAAATGTATTATAGTTATTATTATTATTATTATTATTATTATTATTTCACCACACAAGCCATTAAGAACAAGCTTCTTATTTACAATGGCAGCCTGGCAAAAGGCAAAGCCTTCAGAGATACAACACAGGTAAATACAACCAACCAACCAACAGTTTAAAAAGACAAACACTACTGAGATAAGGAAGAACAAAGGACATCAGTGTGTGTTCATGTAACAATTGCATTTATCAGCTAAAAATGCAGTAACAGAGTACATAAAAGCCACAAGTTTGGACTAAACCCTTCAATCTTAGCAGTTGACTGACATGAGGACAAACCATTTTTTGGGACTCTAAGCGTGGTTAGTTGTCAATAAGTTTTAATGTATATTTAAACATACAAACATGACTCTAAATGGTTTTAGTGTTCCTGTCAGTTTTCTAGTAGACATACTATCACAGTGATGCGAAATGGCTAAACATGGATCAGTATGCTGATCTACAGATCTACTCTACACTAATTTACAAGACAGTCCTAACCCCACCATCCACTATTAATATTTTAAAGATTCTCTAATGTTCAAAGTAAATAAGCAGGTTTAATGAGAAAATACTCACAAAGACTATCATCTGCACTGAAGTGGCCAGATAACATATTTGAACAAAAGTTCTTATTGGAGCAAAATGTCTAATGTCTAAAAAGGTCACTTTTCAGAAGAAGACAAAATGAAAGCATTGTTCCTAGTAAAGCTGTACCAGTCATGAAATTACTAAGCAATGAAAATGATAGCTGGCATTTTCAAATAAAAAGTTGAAATGAAAGGCCCAACAGCATAGCCCACAGCTTTATTACACACTTCTATAACCTAAAAATAGCATCACCAGTTTGCACTGACGTCCCTGTAGTTACTGAATAGTCTTAGTATGAGTCTGGGGTTTTAAAAGCCAAAATAGTAATAATAATTCTCAAAAGCTCCTAATATTGCAACATTTATTTAATTTCTGTAGAAACTGTAACTTCCTCAAATTAAAACATAGATGATCAAAAGTATTTAGAACATTCAAAACTGCATTTATACATCCAAATTTGAGCTGAATTGAATCATGTCACGCTCTTCCTCTGCTGGTTTACAAATTTCACACCTCAACGCTACTCAGCAAGCTCTGCACAACCCAAACAGCACCTCCTGTTCACATTCCATCTCTCCTGTCTCCTCAATGCACCCACAAGGGGTTCCTCATGTTTGCTCCTGGACTCTCTCTCAACCTGACATGTAATCCCTTTGCCTTCACCTGATCTGTCATCAGGCCTTTGTTTGGCCTGCTCCTGTGAGGGTAGCAGAGTTCTCTCTCCCAGCAGGCAGGACCCCAGGAGAGCAGAGGGCCAAGGGGATCAGAGGGTCTCATCCAGGGCAGAAGTCAAGTAGCCTCAGGGGCTTGCCTCATAGCCCCAAGCTGAGGCTTCTGTGGACACTGATAGGCAGCCCTCGTCTCTAATATTGCAACATGGACGGAAGCCCCTCTGTGGGAAAACAGTGCTGTGTTTTGACACTGTTGCACACCGATAGCTGAGAACACCTCCACTGGTTTTTGGAACTCTTGTGGGTCTCCAGGGTCATGACTTCACTCCATACATGTTGGTATAATTTCTGACCTAAATTGACATTTAATTTCAGAAAATACTAAATTCATGGTCAGTTTTCATTTTCGAGGGAATCGGACTGAGAAAGAAAAAAATTAAGCCTTGTCTGATGGTTTCTGGCCTTCATCTTCCTCCTGATCACATTCCAGATGTTTTCAATGGGTTTCAGGTCTAGAGATTAGGCTGGACATTTTTTTGTCAATTGTATCCCATTCCCAATGTAGCCAATTAGCCCATCATCTCCACTAGGGCTCTCCCCATCACTTTGCACTGTCCCTAACTCTAGGAGGATGAAGACAAGTACAAGCCTCCTCTGTTGCGTGTGATGCAGCCACCACCTCTTTTCAAACTACTGCTGATACACCGTCACTGGGGAGCCAACGTGCTCGGAGGAAAACGCAGGATTCCTATCACTGAATGGACCAATCAGTAGATGCCTGAGCCAGCGGACATTACAATGTGAGAGTGATAGTGAGAGAGAGCACCATCTACCTGCCCAGAGAGAGCACTGCCAATTTTTGCTCTCTTGGGCCCCGACTGTTGATGGCAAACAGCATGACCGGGATTCAAGCTTGCGATCCTCTGGATCTTGAGCCATTCATGGAATGTTTGGTTTTCATAACATTCCCAGAACATTGGATTTAAATGTTAAACAAAATGCGCATAATATGACCCAGACAGGTCATGACTGAAGTGCACTTAAGCAAGGCATCTAACCCCCAACTGCTCCTCGGGCACTTTGGGCACATGTTCTCACAGCCTAATGTGTTCACTAGTGTATGTGTTTCACTGCATGGAGGAGTTAAAGGCAGAGGTCAAATTCTGTTGTGGGCAATAAGATAATCTTATGCCAAATAAAAACCAAATATAACATTTTCAAATATAAATTAAAATATTGTTCAAAAATAATAACTAATTTTAACTAACAATAACTAATTTTGCATGCCCTCCTTACATGTTGTTGTTGGGCCCAAACATTCAAGCAGCATGGCTTGGTTTGATGGATAGTGATTGTCATACTTTTGATCACATTTCAGAGGATTTCGGTGAGGTTTAGGTTTGGAGATTGGACATTCTCATATCTTCATTATTCTGAAAAGTATCCCTACTTACACACACTGCACATCTTTTACATCGTAGATTATTTTTAGTGTTGTGTATGTAGAGTTTTAACCAGACATCAGCAAAACGAGGAATTCCTTGTTCATCTGATGGTTCTGATTCTGATTCTTATAGTTTGCACGGCTTGACCCTGAATTTCCCTGTGCTGTCATAGCGCTCGCCTGGTGAAGATACAGTCTAAATGGGCCGAGACAAAGACCTTAGAAAATGACCTCTGCAGTAAAATCTGATGTCTTTCTTCCTGGATTTCCATAGAATTTCCATTCTCCTTTCAGAATAGCAAATTAAGACCATGCATCACTGGACACAGAAGATAGTTTTGTGATCTTGTGGACATTGGGCGCCAATCCCAAAACAGGATAGAGCACTCTTCAATAATAACACTCAAAAGAGCAATTCGCACAATGTGATGGACATGCATGCGCACAGCTGGAGCCATAAAACAAGATCAAGCAGCGTAGCTCAAGATGAAATGTTGTTGCCAAGCAGGACTTTCCAGATTTATGTTCCTAAAGGATTTACAAACATTTGCATGAACTTTGGCCAATTTGCTTATCTGCTCGCATGTCTTGGAAATGTTGCGAAAATGGAGAACGTGGATGAAGTCTGGGTTCAGGACAGGAGATGGATGGTGTTGTTTTGATCCATGTAAACGATGCCTTTGAATAAACAACAAAAAAAGAGAGCTTGGCTTCGATGTAAGCATCTGAAAATGATATTTGGTTTCAGGTTTCACCTCAGCTTGCCCCTCTCCAACAGGCGCTGCTGAAGAAGCTTGTTGTGGTGCCTGATTACTTTATGAACCTGTCAAGAGTGGGGGGGAAGAAAGTGGCAGGTTCAACAAGTCCCACTGTTTGTTTGTTTTAAGGCCACGCTCACAATGATTTCAGCTGTTGCATGCTTGTGTGTGTGCTGTAGACGTTTTCACCCATGTGGTCGGATTCATTGGGAAGGTCTAGAGAACAACATATCCCACAGGTGCTAAAGATATTACCTACCAGACGAGCTTGTACTGTGGAAACACACGCAGATGATAGTGGTAGTGTGTTTGGGTAAGTGTGTGTGTGTGTGTGTGTGTGAAAGAGAGAGAGAAAGTGTGTGAGCGACCGGAGGCCAAACCCTGATTTGACTGAGCCCGCATTGGCTTCATCAGCTGTCAGCTCAGCAAACATGGTAATTAAGTGCTGCTAGCTTGTCAAAAGCTCCTGTGCTACACATTTCTTATTATATTACAAGTTGCCTCACAGGAATTCAGGCCATGGCCTCCCTCAGTCCCCCCTGGCTGCTGGTACTGAATGGGCAAACATAGTCAAGAAACTGAGGGTAATAAATAGGGATCCTACCCCTCTGGTCACGCATTGCTGAGAGTCAATGCAAAATACACAGCGCACCATTTATTCTACATGTCAAAATAACCCCTTGGCTTGTGTAACTTGTGTGTGTCAGAGGGTTTGCATACACTTCAGCTTAATAGATGCTTAATGCGCAGCGTATTGTAGCATGGCCCACGCTAGTGTGCTGAGTTACTGAAGCGACAAAGTCAACAGATTGAAAGATGGGGAATATTCCTGCACCTGCACGGGCAAAGGTTGAGAGGACGGAAGAGGGTGGGAATCGGGACACCACAGACTGTGATCAAGGCTGTAAACCAGTTGGAATAATAAAAGTTAAAGCTAGCCAAATGCTTCGGGGCAAAATTGAGGGCTGATCTGGGCAAAATGCAGCCTGGAAGTCTTTTCTGGCCTTTTCAACTACAATTGTGGCCCAGCTGAGTATTCAATTTGTAAAACAAATGAACTGTGAAGGGTTCTGACTCTTAGTATTAAATGGTTCGATTAGACGTGGTGTAGCTGCCCAATCTGGACATCTTTATGCCAATAACAAACTCATGCTGTGTGAAAAACTGGGACGGACTCAAGTACATATACACTGTGCAAACGTCTTATATGTCTAAGCAAAAAGCCACCATATGCCATTAGAATTAATGTAAATAAACATAAATATAGTAAACGTTCTAGATTATGAGCTTGTTTTCAAGTACAAAGTCTGGATTCAGACTTTCTCTTTGATGTTCACAGCCTTGGATTACATGATATTATTGTATATACTGTACATATAGTGCCAAATTGTTGTCATGGGCAAATAGGGTATTGGGTTAAGGGTGGTAGATCTCAGAAAGCACTAACTTTGTGGAATGTTCTAGAGCTGCTTTAGTGAAGGTGTACTGAGAATGGATTTCTTGAACATTGAGTGCATCCCTGTGGCATAACGGTGGTGCCCCACAGGGCATTAATGCCAGAGGGGAACAACGACTGCAACGAGTGTACATAAACCTTTATAATGAACACAGGACAAAAAGGGAATAGTATGAACACACACAGAGTCAAGATCAGTGTCTACAGTAGCTCTGACACATGTTGGAGTAACTGCGTCTAATAAACAAATGTTATCTTATCCATGTCATTTAGCTATTGTGTTTGAATGGCCGGTTGGGATTAGACCGACGGGGGATGGCTGGTAACAGGAGCTGAATAAACATGTTTGTGATACTAGTGAGGACACTTTGCTATAACGCGCTAAATTCGACACTTTGGGAATGAAGCTCATGTGTGTTGATGGCATCAGCAGATCTGTATCAGCAGCGGTTTGCATCTCCAAACACTTCACCTCGGACAGCTCAGCTATCCGTGCTGCTTTGGAGCAATTTCAACCACAAATAAAGCCCATATACCTCCACACAATCTCTCCATCTTTGGCTGGCTGCACACATTTTCGACCTGTTTTCCACAATTTAGGATTCGGGCTAATTATAGCAGCTGTTTACAGTAAATAGTTGAAACATGCGAGAAAAAAGATTTTATATTAGACAAGAAGCACTCTCAGAGGGCATGGTTCATCAGCTCTGTCTAGAAAAATATATATACAGTACCAGTCAAAAGTTTGGACACACCTTCTCATACAATGTTTTTTTTTTTCCTACATTGTAAATGAACACTGAGGTCATCCAGACTATGAAGGAACACATAAGGAATCATGTAGTAAACTTAAAAGTGTTAAAACAAAATGTTTTACATTTTACTTCAAAGTAGGCACACAACTCATGTCTCAAACACATTAAGAGGCAAGAAATGCAAGTCATGAACTCTTGACAAGACACAGCTGTTAACTGAAAGCCATTCCAGGTGACTACTTCATAAAGCTGACTGAGAAAATGACAAGAAAGCTGCCATCTAAGCAAGAGGTGCCTACTGTGAAGAATGTAAAAGGTTTAACACTTGCTTGTTTACTAAATAATTCCATATGTATTTCTTCATAGTTTTGATGACTTTAATAGTAATTTACAATGCAGACCATTTTTAAATAATGAAAAACCACCTATATATATTTATTTTAAGTCTAGATTTTTTACTCTTGCTCATACATTTTTTAATTGACTCTTGACTCAGTTATACTAGTGCATCTATAAACACAGATTATTGAAAAAGTTCATTTGTGTTCAAAATTTTAATTCACAAAGCTAAAGTGACATTTATTTCATTTCATTGTACATAAAGTAACATTTCAAGCCTGTTTAACTCTAAATTAAATATTTCAATAATGAGATTCTGGATTTCAAATTTTCATGACCACCGATCAAGAGTAAAACTTAAAAAAGATTTAAAATGTCACTTGATATGTAATGAATATAAAATACGAGTTTACCTTTTTAAATTATGTGCAACAACGACATTTTTTAAAATATTTTTTATGGATCACTGTATTAAATGATCAAATCAGTTTATCTGGTTTTACTATTTAAAGGGGAGTAAAACTTTTTTGTTTAGTTTTATAAATTAATTTCAAAATGTATCTCAAATTTAAAAAAATAAGCTTTTATTTACAACAAATGACAATCGGCCAACAGAAATGACAACATAAAATTTTTCAGATATAAGGTGTCAACAAAATTCTATTTAAACTTCATAAGAATTCAGAAATATTTGGTAGAACTAATTAATGACCATCCATCTTCCACTCAATCACATTGTCAGTGGTGGTTCAGGTCTGGAGATTGGACAGGCTAATATATATATATATATATATATATAAACTTTCTTTATCTACATCTAATCAGGTGTATCTCTTAACTGTTGACATGCACACCTTCTTAGTGTAGCATGTAGATGCTACATGATTGTGTTTTGTGATGAGAAAGTAAAAATAAATGGGTATTTGATACTCCTTACTGGACTACAATGTTGTCAGTTGATTCAGCTGGTCTTCAGCTTGAACTAAACCACTGTCATGTTTGGACGTATGTCTTGAAGCCAGCTCAATATCCCGCATCAGGAGAAGCTCAAAGGGTTTGAAGGGGAAAAACCTTTCAGAATTGTAAAATGTACACAATTTATGGACTTCTCAAGTTTCCTCAAAAAGATGAGAAGATGGCATCTGTGATACATATTCACATAATTCTTGTCTAGAGCAGGTGTTCAAGTGCTGAAGCAAATAAAGGCAGTCTGCTTGATCACAGATAAACTATTTCCCACTTCAAATTGAAAATTCTCACTAAATACTAATACTAGTATTTTTACTAGAGGACTACTACTGCATCTCCAAAAACGAGTAAATCATGAAAAGGTTCATTTGTATTCATAATTTAATTCAGAAAGGTAGTTTCATTTTATATTCACTACACAACACATTTCAAGCCTTTTTTGTTTTAATGTTGATACTGTTTGAATAGTAATTAAATTACATTTAATATTATACTAATTTGTGATTCTGAATTTCTGATTTTCATGAGCTATGTCATACTGATCAACAGCAAAAATAAAAAGCTTTTACATGTAATTAATTAAATGAGTCTAAATGTTTTAATTCTGAAGAGCATTAACTTTATCACTATAATTTAGAGATTTGATGTGACACTGTACTTATTATTCTACTAAATAGTGTTACAGTTCCTTAAAGTGCATGAAAGATAATTTTTTAAAGTTAGATTTTTTTATTTTTATTTTATTGACAGTAGTCTGGATTAAAGTTTATTTAAAACACAATAATAAAATAATGAGATGAGAATTCTGTACACTTTATTTGCTAATTATATTAGGCTTATTACTTATGTGTCCAAATCTAATGTGTTGTTTTGCTTTTCCAGAAAAAAAAATTAGAAATAAAAGCATTTTTAGTAAAGCAAAATAGTAATGTGCTCTAAAATTGTAGTAAAATTTTACAAAATGTGATTAGCTCTATGATGCTGGAGGTCAAAAATATATTAGAATGAAGAGACAATGTAAATTTGCACAAAGTTTTATTGTCACATTTAAAAGTAGAAAATTACCAATACATTTAAATACTCTACACTCCGATTTACAACATGCTTGCATCACTTACTATTTACATGGCTATTTACAGAGGTATTGGTGGATGAATGCATGAGTGCTATTCCCAATCTCACATACACATACAACCATCAATCTTAGGAACATCTGTTTCTGTCTATAAGTAAGAATAAATACAAAATGTATTGAAATTTCAGTCCATAAGTACCTTTTTGATTGATGCTTTTGACAGTGTTACTGGGATGCTCGATTTACAGGCAGCGAGGGCCGTTTTAATATGGCTTCCACGGAAAATGACAAAGGCTCATTTGAAGAAACCTTTGTGCCTGCCGGCTTGACCATGGAGTCCTTTACTGCCCTCTCTGAGCTCTTAAAGCATGCTATGTCTTTGGCTGAGCCGTCCCTGAACTTCTTAGCAGCCTCCTCCAGTAACTCTTTACAGCAGGGGCTCCTCAACTCTGGGCTCTTTTCACTCAAGGTCTGCTGGATGAGGGAATGGAAGGAGTTGAGCTTCATGGAGAGGGTGTGCTTGGTGCTGTCTTTGCTCATCTTGTTCAACACATGCTCATGGCCTCCTGGGTGCAGTGGGCCACTGGGGAACGCCTGTCTGTACACCCTCTTGGGTGGCGAGAAGGCTGAACGCTCTCTGATGTTTTGACCTAGACTTGTCTGGGCCTCTGCAGGTCCGGCCTGCATTTCACCGGAGTCCGGAGCCACCCGGGATCCCTCAAGCCTGGAGGCAACAGAAGAGGATTCCTGCTCTGGCGAGTGGCTCTCACTGGATGCCATCATCTTGGGGTCCCAAACAGCGCCAGGTTTGAGGTTCTGCACGGCAGTGGCATTGAGGAGGCACTGCTGGTAGAGGAGTGCATCGCCCAGATTACTGCCACCCCGGGGCCACATGACAAAACGGGGTGAAAGCGGGTACTGGCGGTAGGTGGTGGCCACACTAACATTGGATGAGATCAGCTCCACATTAGCTGCACCACTGGATGCACCATACCCTAGAGACAGGTCCAGGCACCCAGGCAGGAAGCCACACAGCTCCTTGGACGTTGTTTCAGGGGCTGCAGGAGCCGAAGATGAGGAAAAGGCAGTTTTGTAGGAGTTGTACTCAGCAGCATGCATAACGCTGCCTGGGAGGAAAAGGGAAGCAGAGGAAGACTGGTTGGATTCCAGAAGTTCTCGCTCTTTGTATTCCCGCTCCAGCATGATGGTTTCCAACTCTTTGTCAGCAAAGGCTCGTCTCTTCCTCATGCGGTCACTCAGAGGTGGAGGGAGAGCTGGGTTGGCACCCAGGAAAGGGTCTGCCTGGACAGGACGGTAGCCTGAGAGAAAGAAGAGCTCGTTTAGATGCTTAGATCGTCTACTAAAAATGTTGTACATGTTGTAATGTACAGTTATTCATCTGCGGAGGCTGTGGAATTAGGCTTGTCAACATAAGACAACAAAATACATAATAAATGCTTATTTACTCTGCTAACACAGCATTCAGACAATCTGAGCACCACTAAAGAGTTTTTAATATCACAATCTCCTGTAATGTTCTACAAAATCAGAGATGCTTACTGCATTAAACTGTTCCGTTAGGAACCAACAGAAAAGAACAGAAAAGGACCGAAATCCCAGAAAGCTGAGGAAGAGAGAAATTTAGTATTTTAGCTTGTCATTTGGGACAGAAAAGAGAGTGAAAGCTTTGAACACAAGATTATTACAGTGTGAAAGAACGTCCACAGCATGCATGCAGTCCTGCATATGATAAAGAACGTACCTTCTAAGATACTTTTAGCCAGCATTGTGGATGGACGGATGTGCCTTTGATAGATAGTCCGTCTCTCGGCTGGGGTTGCCTTCCCTGATATCCCCTTTTTATCCTAAAATACAAAATTAGTACAGAAATGTCTATTAAGGATTATAAACTCTAACAGGAGTTCCGTCATTATTCAATTAATTAGATCAATTGTTTTATACTTGGTCTGACTCTCCTGCTTATTGTAGATTTGATTAAAAAGCTAAAGAATGCTGAAGGTTGAAGGTTTGTATGTCCTCTCCCAAAACGAAGCTCACCTCTGTAGCTTGTTGCCTCCTCAGGGCCACTTGAGCAGCCATGACCCGCTGTCTCTCCACCACCAAAAGGCAGTTGGCGCACTGGCAGTCCCTCCACCTGCAGAAGCGCTTGTGCCCTTTGAGGCAGGACACCACGCCGTGATTGCGGCAGCGGGCGCACTTGGGCGTGCGGCTGAGCTTCTTCTGCTCTCCGGAGCTGTGGTTAGAAAGGCCGGATTTGTCCTCGTCTCTGATGCCGGGCTCGTCCTCACCGGCGCTGGAGAAGGCAGCACTGAACGCCGCAGCTTCTTCTCCCTCAGCCTCCAGACTCTCCACATCAATCTCAAACTCGGGACTGGAGAGATCCGACATGTCTCCGTCCTGACAAACTCGCCTGTACACTGAGCTCTGCCTGAGAAGAGACACGTGTATTAACTTCTTCTGTTTACTCATTATACTGTAGTAATTAATACAGAAATCACTTTCCCTCACTTACATCTCATTCATTTACTTCTGTCAGGTAAGGAGATACAGGTACAAACATCAATATATCATTAAATCTCTCTTAAAGGTTCACTACATTCACTTGAAGCAGATTTGTATCATTTCCTGAAACTGAACCTTTATAATCTTAATATAAAAGTCTCCAGTACAACATCAAATACATTCATTACATCACAATCAGACACCATTATTTTGCCTAACTAAAAGGTATCTGAGGGTACCACTCCATGACTCAGGCCAAACACCCTTATATCAGAGAGTGTACAGTTTGGGTTTAATTAAATTCGGTTAAATTTCCCAACATCAAGCCAAAGAAAGAAAGTGTAGTGAACTTACATCTCTTTACTGATTAGACGCCTGATTACCTAAGTTCTGAAATTATTTATAAAGACGATTTTTCAAGGGTTCTTTAGTAAAGAAAATGATTATATTTAGAAGATTAAGTACATTTGCATGGTAAGGGTTCTTCAGATTGGTGAAGAATGTGTTGTACGTGCATGGTTCTACCAGAGTTCCTTTATTATTACAAGCTTAAACACTAAAAACAGGTACAATATCAATGTCTTGTACTCAAAGGCACATTTTAGCATATTTGGATACAGAATAGTACCTTAACTGGTACACAAAACCACGGTTATAACAATTAAAGGTACTCTATTGTACTTTAATAATGTACAGTCCCAGCAACAACCTCTGTACACTCTCAAATCTGTACTTAATTTTTTAGTGTGTAGTACTGTAACAATAGACAAACAATTGATGCTAGAAACTTTTCAAAAAGTGTCTAATTAATTAATCAATCTGAAGAACCATTTTACCATGCAGTGGGTTTTTTTTTTACTAAAGAACCCTTGAAGAACCAGAGCGCAAGGAGCTCATGTGTGAGCAGTTTGCTTGCTGTTCTGAGTAAAAATAAAGTAAAACTTTTGGCTGATGTTTGCTTTAATAATTAAGACCCAACAATTTATCAACACTTACTTGGTGAAAAGCGTCGCCAGCGGCCGTCCAGAAGAATTGACGTCTTGGCAGAGCTCAGGGTTTGAAAAATGGTCTTTTAAACGTGTGTAGTTGACGGACTTTCTCGGTAAAACGTTTCCTGTGGAGCTCAGAGCTGGAGGAGGTGAGTGTTGGATATTATCCGGACTCTGCTGTCACCTCCACATAAACACGCCTCGCGCTTTCAAGCCGAAGCGCCTCCTCCAGCCTCAGTCTGATTGGTTCACGCTCAGCAGCGCCTCCTGATTGGTTGGCTCAGACGTGACACCCCCTCGACCGATTTCTCGATGGACTGAAGGTACAAATTAAAGAGTTCCACGCTTTTTCACACCCGTATTCAGACAAATCCAGGTTAATAGTTCATAGCGGAGGATTGCTAGTGTCGACCAATCACAGCACGGCCAGAAAACAGGTGGGTTTTAAAAGCAACGCTTCAGTGAAAGTATCAATTAGTCTTTAGACAAAAGCTGGAGGAAAGATTTGCTGAATGACCGAAGTTAAGCTGTTGAAGAACATTTTAAAATCATCTGCAGAATTTAGAATATCATGAAAAAGTTAGTTTGGATTTTAAAAAGGTAAACTCATTAAATTTTGTAAATGTTGATATTGTTGAAATGTCAAGTCAGCTATGATTCCTCAGTGCTCATCTACGTTTATAGACGTATATAATAACATTATTGAAATACTCTGCCTGTGATGGCATGTTGACATATTAGCACTGAAAGGGAGCCGGGATGTCATGAGTCAGTGAAATGATGAGCCACAGTTTATTTTAGGGCATCATCCATAAGACATTTCATATTTAGTTTGGCAGTCATTTGCAGGCTGTTTATTACTTTGTTATTTCGTTAGAGAGTGTTTGTTATAGCCAATGTAACCACTATTGAAACTATTCAAATTAGCGTAGGACAATGCAAAATTTGGTGATTGATTTTCATTCAAAACATTCTTCACTGCCTTACTAAATTATCCATTCTGTAAAAGATACACATCAGTGATGAAGATGACTCAGATATTACACATGAACCAGAAACAGAGCTCAGCTGTCAGACTTACTGCTCTGTATGCATTATTATCCTTGTTATAAATGTGACAAATAAGTTGTTGGTACAATTTTGGCATCTTGTCATTTTTGGAGCATCCCCATATCTGGCAGTAGTAATGTTAATGTTCTTCTCATTTCTCTTGTTATGAGCTACTTCACACCTGGAAAGCCTATACTGGGACCAAGGCTGTGGTGTTTTAGGTGGATTAAGCACACGACCTGTAGACCATCATCTCTCACAATGTTGAACACATTTTATAAATCCGTCAGTCAGCAGTACCTCCATATGATTAGCAGCTCTCAGGTCTTTCCATTTGACTTTAACATAATCTAATAATTTAATAACAAGCCCGTTTTTATTATAGAACCTTTTACTAAAAGCGTCTGTATACAACCAACACATTTTTCTTCAATCTGAAGAACCCATTTACCAACCACTTTTTTTTTACCAATCTTCACCCAAGATTTTTTGGGTTTTCATGGTTCTATGCAACAATTTTCTTTACTAAAGAAATACTTATTTTACTACGATAAGATAAGACAATCCTTTATTAGTCCTACAGTGTTGAAATTTAAAGCGTTAGAGCAGCAAATGGACAGTGAAGTACTTAGTAGGTATAGGTATTAGAAATTGGCATTAAAAGAGATTCTTAGTAAATACTATAAAAAAGTGAAAATAAGAAAAACAATATTAACAAACTACAATAAAATTTATCATAAACTCTGAAGAATATTTTCACCATTGTTGAATTAAATTATTGCACATAATGATGTATAAACATATTGTATTGTAATGAATATATATATATATATATAAGTTATAAGTAAAGTTATAATAATCTAATAACAACTTTTAGGGAAAAACAGAAAATAAATAAATACTTTCTTCTCGGAAAAAAAGCTTTTTTTAATTTTAATATATATATATAATCTAGCATGTGATAACTAAACTCTGAAAAGGTCTCAGAATTTAAGAATTTTTAATCGCGTTTTTTTTCATGTTTTTAGAGGACAGAAGTGTAAATTAAATAATCCAGACCTTGCACAAGGCTGGAGACTTAGAGACAAACCGTAAATCTCCATAAGTGCTCAGCTTAACAGGTTTATGTATTTTTAAAGAGCGTTCCTCTCTTACTGACATTTTTTACATTTTATTTTTTTAAATGAGAACATATCGGTCCTTCCACAACAATCAAGCACCGTAACCCCTCCCACTCACACCCGTTTTCAAATAAGACTTGCCCACGTGTACTACGATTGGCTGTATATGGTTGACTGGGTAGAGATTCTCAGCCAATCTCAGCAAGGCGGGTAAAACTCTCCAAACCTATTGTAGGAGGGCGGCTGAAATTCTCCAATCCCAGCGCAGGAGGGCGGGTCTTGTCGGAATACAGGTAGGAAAAGCAATAAGACCGCGCGTGCCTGCGCCCCTATTCAGTCCCGCTTAACCGAAAGCAAACGTCCATCAGAGGGTATTCCACAATAAAAATGCTTTCAGCTTCTTATCATTATCCAAAAGAAGAGCTTTGGACAGACTTCTGCATTCAACAAAATTCTCTAAGTAACACAAAATCTGAGGTCCTTTCTTTGTTGGAAATATTTTCAGGGCTTGCCCTGAACTAAAGAACTGTTTTAATACAATCTCAAATCTGAGCCGAGACTACGTTTGACCTCCAATTTAAAATGATAACATGATGAAAAAATATGAAAATTATTTTTAAAAGTAAGTTCAGCTTATTCGGGCTTATAATGCAAAGCATAAACACTGAAATCACTTTTAACAACCTCTCAAAAAGCTCTGTGGCTTTTTTCCTTTTAATAAATATAACTGTTTCATAAGAATGGGGTATAACTATGAACCTGCGCTCTTACAAAACGTTTGTTAAAGGGTTCTTGGGTAATGAAAATGGAGCCACCAGAGGAAACATTTAATTTCACACGAAACATTAAATATTTCATTGCATGCACGAAAAGTACAATGGCAATACCATGGTGCTACCATGGGTTATTAAGCACCATTATTGTACTAATAGTAAAAGTAGCATTATTGTAGTTTCTTATAAACTATATGTAATTATTTAGTAAACAAAACAGTGTTAAAACGAACCAGAATATGTTTATATTTTACATTCTTCACAGTAGGCACCTCTTGCTTAGGCATCTTTCTTGGCATTTTCTCAGTCAGCTTTATGAGGTAGTCACCTGGAATGACTTTCAGTTAACAGCTGTGTCTTGTCAAGAGTTCATGACTTGCATTTATTGCCTCTTAATGTGTTTGAGACATCAGTTGTACTTTGAAGAATCTAAAATCTAAAACATGTTTTGGTCTGTTTAACACTTTTAAGTTTACTACATGATTCCTTATGAAGCTTTTGAGTGGTGCTATATAAAAGTTTTTTTTTTATTTTTAAGTGTTTTTCTGTAGACATTCTGTATTGCAGGGAGTCCTGGAGCAGAGCCTGTGTGCAGAAAGATGCCTGACAGCTCTCTGGAGGGCCTGTTATGTTAATTAGCATTTGAAGAGGTTTGACGGATCGGCAGCACGTGCTCTGTGCTGAATGCTACAGCAGCCATAGTGTGTGTGTGTGTCTGTGTGATGCATGTGAGGACAGTGAAAGTTGTTGACTTAGTGGCGCATATTCAAATGGCTGAGAAAAGCTTCACTCTCGGTTAAGTCAACACGTGTTAAATGAACTGCAACACCTGCACATTCTAAACATTTCACCACAGCAACAGCACAGTGTTAACACCTACAGTACTGTGACAAAATCATAGTCATCTAAACAAGTCATTCGTCTTGGCAATAAGTCTACCTTCACTTGGAAAAACATCATATATCATTAGAATACATGCAAATAAACGTGAAACAATGAAAAACAACAAGAAGAACAATGTTTAGTTCCAGATGTTATCCTGGATATTCTACAATCATTGCATGAATTTGTTACATTTATCAGTATTTATTGTTACATTGTTACTTGATTTAACAACGAGGTAATCAACCATGCCAGGTGGATGACACTGTAAATTATAGACTGCCACGGGCAGAGGTTTGAAAACACTAAATAAAATATTTCAGCATTAATGTAATTTATTCTATATTATTAGTGATTATTCAGAGCACAAACATTTACTGCCCAAATATATAAAATTTAATTTGATTATTAATATAATTTATTGTAATATTAGTGATTTCTCTGAGCCACTACTGCGCATATATAAAATTTAATTTGATTATCATTACTTATTCTATTATTAGTGATTATTCTGAGCATATAAACAGTTACTGCCCAAATTTATTACATTTTATTTTATTATTAACATAATTTATTGTAATATTAGTGATTATTCTGAGCATAAATACTTTTTATTTGCTTATTTTTTCTATAATTACTGATGTTTGGAAAAACATAAAGTTGCGTTTTCATTATTATTGTTTTATATTCCAATATTAGTTATTTTCTGAACAATTAAACACTTACTGCTCAGCGTTTTTATTTGATCATTGTTATTTATTCTAATATTAGTGATTATTCTCAGTACATTAACACTTACTGTACAATTATATAATATTCTACTTGATTATTAATATTATTTATTTTAATATTGGGGATTATTCTGAGCTTTATTTTAATATTGGGGATTATTCTGAGCAACCAAAGACTTACTGCAGCTTTTTATTTGCTAATTTTCTTTTCTAATATTGTCCAAAATTGTCCAAACACAGAATTTTGCTGTCATGTAAAGGTAACAATTATAATTGTCAATTGTAACAATAATTGCTATTTTTAACCACTGTCAGTTTTCTGTCATTTTACAAACAAAATCCTTCCCACTATCCAGAGTCCACGCAGTGCATGATTACTGACCCGCTGTCATTAAACTCCAGTAAACATGCCCATATGTTACCTTGTTACAAAAGTTCTTTAGAGTTTCATATGTCCACACTGAACGTATGCCTCATTAAACAGGTCCACTCTTTACACAGAGAAAAATGTAACATGAGAGGTGAAAAGGTTGAGCACAGCTACAGCGCTTAGCTCAGTAAACGCAAGGGGGCGCCACTGAGTCAAGATGCAACAGAGGACAGGACTATTTTAGAACAAAGCTTTCTTTTCAGTCTAGGTGATCTAGGTGAACACTGATTTTTTCCTAATATATTCATTTGGTTATTTTGACAAACAGTATTGTTAATACTAAATTCAATAAAGGTGCATTTAGCTACACTGCCTTAAACAGCATCACCTTATTATTTAGGGTCAATATGTATTACCTGTGTAAGCATCATAGATGTAATAATAATGTAGCCATATTAAAGAGCTGAACAACTAAACACTGAAGAACTTCTCAGTATGCTTACAATGAAAATGCCAAAAAACAGATATTAAAGTCACAAATCAGTGAAGCCTAATACACAATAAACCCAACACAAAAAGCAAGTAGTAATACTAATGACTAAAATGCAGTTAAATGTAGATACCTGAGCACAAACAAAGGTGGTAGAGTTTGAAAGTATAACAAACACATAAGCATGGATTTATACTCGAGTACATGCAGCTAAGTATCTTTAACTGTTTGCCATCAGCCTGTAATCATACATGTCTGTGTATTTGATTACTCTAATGATTTGATAAGTTCATAAACTTTCAACAGAATGAAAGGTTTTCATTAAATTCCACTAAACAACCATAAAGGATGAAAAATGGATCAACACAATTAAAAATTATATGGAATTTAAAAATGACAGATTTGTGTCCTTGTTTATTAACTAAAATTCAAAGATGTGTTTGGTACATTGTGTTGTAAACTTGCTCAAAGTTTTGTGATAGTTCCTCCTAAAAGCACCTCTAGATGGAGCTCCGGGTTTAGTTTTGCAGTCAAAAACAGGTGGATGCTCTCCCAGTGATTTTCAGCCAGTGATAAACCCAGGAATGTAACTGAACACTCACCACTACAGACCGTTGTAATATTCCATTTAAATATCAAATTCATCTTTTATTTAAGAAATACATGTAAATATAGATATAAAACCTATTTACATCATTTTGATCTTTGTATCATTTGATCAGCTCTGTATTCCACAGCTCAGACATAAAGATTAGACTGTATTGTGTATTTAGCTTGAAAATGAAATACAAACGTTTAATACAGTAATGGTCACAGTAATCCTGGTCCTTAAAAATAAAACAAAATGCTGAACTGAGTTTATTCAATTTAGCATTAACCCACACTTGCCCAATAACCAAATTTTAAAGTGACCAAAACGCTTAAATAACAAAGTACTACAGAAATTCTTTATGGTGTAAAATGAGGACATTGTGGTTTTAGGTGTATAAAAAGTATGCATCTGATTAAATGTAAATGAGTATTTTCTAAAATTAGTAGCAGTCAAAGTAGTTGTAATAGTAGTAGTTGTAGAAGTTTTAATAGTAATAGTAGTAGTAGTAGCTGCAATAGTAGTAGTAGTAGTAGTAGCAGTAGTAGTAAAAGTCGTAGTAGTAGAAGTAGTTATAGTAGTAGTAGTAAAAGTAGTACTAGTAGTAGAAGTAGTAATAATATTAGAAGTAGTAGAAGTAGTTATAGTAGTAGTAGTAAAAGTAGTACTAGTAGTAGAAGTAGTAATAATACTAGAAGTAGTAAAAGTAGTAGTAGTAGTAGAAGTAGTAATAATATTAGAAGTAGTTATAGTAGTACTAGTAGTAGAAGTAGTAATAATACTAGAAGTAGTAAAAGTAGTAGTAGTAGTAGTAGAAGTAGTAATAATATTAGAAGTAGTAAAAGTAGTAGTAGTAGTAGCAGCCATAATAGTAGTAGAAGTAGTAAAAGTAGTAGTAGTTGTAGTAGAAGTATAGTAAAAGTTGTAGTAGTAGAAGTAGTTATAATAGTAGTAGTAAAAGTAGTACTAATAGTAGTAGTAATAATACTAGAAGTAGTAAAAGTAGTAGTAGTAGAAGTAGTAGCAGCCATAATAGTAGATAGATAGATAGATAGATAGATACTTTATTAATCCCTTGCGGGAAATTCAGGAAGTAGTAGTAGTAGTTGTAGTAGAAGTAGTAGTAAAAGTTGTAGTAGTAGAAGTAGTTATAGTAGTAAAAGAAGTACTAGTAGAAGTAGTAATAATACTAGAAGTAGTAAAAGTAGTAGTAGAAGTAGTTATAGTAGTAAAAGAAGTACTAGTAGAAGTAGTAATAATACTAGAAGTAGTAAAAGTAGTAGTAGAAGTAGTAGCAGCCATAATAGTAGAAGTAGTAAAAGTAGTAGTAGTTGTAGTAGAAGTAGTAGTAAAAGTTGTAGTAGTAGAAGTAGTTATAATAGTAGTAGTAAAAGTAGTACTAATAGTAGTAGTAATAATACTAGAAGTAGTAAAAGTAGTAGTAGTAGAAGTAGTAGCAGCCATAATAGTAGATAGATAGATAGATAGATAGATACTTTATTAATCCCTTGCGGGAAATTCAGGAAGTAGTAGTAGTAAAAGTAGTAGTAGTTGTAGTAGAAGTAGTAGTAAAAGTTGTAGTAGTAGAAGTAGTTATAGTAGTAAAAGAAGTACTAGTAGAAGTAGTAATAATACTAGAAGTAGTAAA
>BRDA01024546.1:0-10498 GCA_036984385.1 Crenuchus spilurus
TCTCTCTCTCTCTCATGCACTCCTCTCTCTCTCTCTCATGCTCTCCTCCTCTCTCTCTCTGTCTCTCATGCACGCTTTCTCTCTCTCTCTCTCTCCCTCCCTCTCTCTCTTTCTCTCTCTCTCTCATGCTCTCCTTCTCTCTCTCTGTCTCTCATGCACTCCTTCTCTCTCTCTCTTTCTCTCTCTCTCTCTCTCATGCTCTCCTTCTCTCTCTCTGTCTCTCATGCACTCCTTCTCTCTCTCGCTTTCTCTCTCTCTCTCATGCTCTCCTTCTCTCTCTCTCTCTCTCTCTCTCTCATGCTCTCCTTCTCTCTCTCCCTCTCTCTCTTTCTCTCTCTCTCTCATGCTCTCCTTCTCTCTCTCTCCCTCTCTATCTCTCTTTCTTTCTCTCTCTCATGCTCTCCTTCTCTCTCTCTGTCTCTCATGCACTCCTTCTCTCTCTCTCTCTCTCTCTCTCTTTCTCTCTCATATGCTCTCCTTCTCTCTCTCTCTCTCTCTCTCTCACATGCTCTCCTTCTCTCTCTCTCTCTCTCTCCCCCTCTCTCTCTCACATACACACTCTCTCTCTCTCTCATGCTCTCTCACACTTTTTCTCTCATGCTCTTTTTGTCTCTCATGCTCTCTCCTTCTCTCTCTCTCTCTCTCTCTTGCTCTCTCTCTATCTATCTCTCTCTTGTGCTCCCTCTCTCTCTTTCTTTGTGCTGAGGCCTTCCTGGACATCTGCCCAGACCTATACACAGGGAAAAATGAAACACTCAAGCCACCAGGCATTTTGCCAAATAGAGAGCTGCAGAGAACTATTTGAAGGGCAGTTTGTACGTGTGTGTGTGTGTGTGTGTGTGTGTGTGTGTTTGCTAAGACAGTGAGAGAGAGAGAGAGAGAGAGAGAGAGAGAGAGAACACACAGAAATGTTGAAGGTACTCTTAAGGCAGTATATCTAAATGTCTTTTTTATAAATATAAGAGAACATCTCTGATTTCCAGCCTGGAACCGCAGAGTCAATTAAATCCAAAGTCCTGCCTCTAAAACCAAACAAGACTCCTGCCAAAAACTGAGGCTGGAGAATGCGGTGTGTCATTTCAGATTTCATTTGTAAATAAGACGGTTTCGCTCCACTAGCGTTTTCTGGCACTGGTATTTCAGCTGGAAGTCTGGCCCTGCTATACATTTATCTGCCCCACTCTGAATCTCCACCACATCCATCGTCCACAGTCACATTGTTTTATCTCCACAATTTCAGCTTCACAGACGAGCTTTAGAATGAATGTCAATGAAAGTTTTATTTCACTTCATTGGTATTTTTACAGAGTGGACTTTCACTTTCAAATGATGATAAAAATGTAAAAAAAAAAGTCATTTAAGGTTTTTGTCCCGACAGTGAAGAGTTATACCTCCCTTTGGCTTGCCTTAATATCTCTTCAGGATGTGTACTTGTCTATTGTCTGGAGGCTGTAGTAGTTCATTTGCCACTTGCCCCTGCCTCTAATGGGACTGTCTGGCTGGGTGTGCTGATGCAGGTGAGGGGGAGGTGATGAGCAGCTGCTCCAGGCTCAATGCCCTGGGCTTGGGCTGCCCTTTAATGTTGGGCTAAGAGCTTCTTCGAAACTGAGTCAACAGAACTCTTTGGTGGAATAATCTGATCCACTTATCAAAAATGCTTCATGTTGTGGGTGGCACAGTGGCTTGGTGGTCAGTACATTCGCCTCTCATTGCTGAGGTCTTGGGTTCAAGTCCCCATTTGAGTGGAGTTTCCATGTTCTCCTTGTGTCTGTGTGGGTTTCTTCCCTCAGTCCAAAAACATGGAGATCAGGTGAATTGGTTCTAAATGACTTTGGTGTGGGTATGAATGTTGCCCAGATATGGTTTGGCACTCTGTACTGGTGATCCCACTAAATGCAGTCCTCCAGGTGGATGGTTGCTTCTGGTTGGCAGTTTGCTGTGTGTGATTTGTATGTGGTTGAGTCCTTGGGTATTAGAAAGGCATTATTTGGGCTAAGAAAGGCTAAGCTGCTGACACTATGACCAGAGGATCGTGAGTTTGAATCCCAGTCATGCTGTTTGCCATCAACAGCCGGGGCCCAAGAGAGCAAAAATTGGCAGTGCTCTCTCTGGGTGGGTAGATGACACTCTCACTCTCCCCATCACTCTCACATTGCAATGTCCGCTGGCTCAGGCGTCTACTGATTGGTCCATTCAGAGCTGGGAATCATGTGCTTTCCTCCAAGCGTGTTGGCTCCCCAGTCAACGGTAGTTCGAAAAGAGGTGGTGGCTGTATGTGCTTGTCTTCACCCACCTAGAGTCAGGGACAGTGCAAAGTGATGGGAAGAGCCCCCTAGTGGATGGGATGGGTTAACTGGCTACTACCACTTTGGGAAGGAGAGAAAATAAATTAATTTTTTATTTAAAAGAAAAAAGGTGTTATTTAAGTGTAATGTTCATTCATTCATGTCTGATGTTTGACAACAGGTTCTCTAATAAAAATTGATTTCTCAGACTAGAGCATCATACAGCCTGCATAACTAAGTTACATTTGCCTCAAATCACCCCAAACACACTTGTTGTGTATGATTGTGTATAAAATTTACATCCCATAGCTAAAAAACAATATTTGTAGTCATCTTGCTGTCTGGCTTTTAATTATATAGATCGTAGGGGTGTAAGTTTCATCGCAATACTATCCTGCACTGGTTCTTTGAGCCAACAATTTGATGATTTGAATGTGACTTGAATGTGATTCAGTACTGGGCTCAACAAATATATGATTCTGCACAATCTGTTATAATTCTCTATACTTACAAATGCAAACAACATATAATGTGAGCATTGTATGAGGAAATAGTCATAAGCAGTGGGGCTCTGAGTGTCTCAGGGGACTAAGCCTATAATCAGAGAATCATCAGTTTGTATCCCAGCTTGACATCGACAGCCTGGACCTGAGAGAGCAAAATTGGCAATGTTTGGTCCAGGTGGGTAGATGGCGCTCTCTCCCCATCACTACTAAGTGATGGCTCAGGCTTCTGTGAGCTGATGATCAGAGCTGGGGATTCTGCGCTTTCCTCCTAGCTCATTGGTTGTCCAGCTGTGATGTATCAGCAGCAGTTTGAAAAAAGGCGGAGCCTGACTTCACATTCATCGTAGGAGGCCTTTGCTAGTCTTCACTCTCCTAGAGTCACAGACATTACAAGTGATTGGGAGAGTCCTAATGAATAGGTGGGTTGATTGGCTATTAATACACTGGGGAGGACACAGTCATCCATCAGTATTGATGCTTCACACTGATGTATGGATGCTGATTTGGTTAATGTGTTGATACAGATTGATGGATTGTTACAGCCTTAATACCTTTAGTTGATGCTAATGGTGGAGGTGTAAGCTTCACTTGTTAACCCCTTTGATCTTTCCTGGTCCAGAGCAAAGCCATCACATACCAAACTGCAAATACCAAATGCAGGAATGCTCTGTTTTCAGAGGACCAGGGGCTTAGGAAAGTTTGTCAATTCCAAACTGTGTGGCTGTGTAATGGAATGCTTTACACAAGGCATTCTTCGGTATGTGAAAGGTCGTGGACCACGTGTGCCAGCGTGAGCCGTGACATCATGTGAAAGCACTAGAACGCACCGAGTAAAAGGAAAAGGTCATCCTGTCACTGCTTTGAAGGTCAGAGCGGAATGTTTGACTGTGATCATTACAAACGTCTTGAAATATCAGGTTTCAGTTTTGACTGGAGTGGAGTATTCATCATCAGAACAGATATTAAGGCAGATTGCAGACCAGTGAGGAAGTCATTTATAAAATAAATGTAATGATTAATTGAGTAGGACATCATGGTCCTGGTGAAATGCAGACAGGGGATATACTAGGTAACTGTGTTTACTCACTGCTCTACTGTTTGGCTGCTTTTCATAGTTACAGAATCTGTCAACGAATGTCTTTGTGTCACTGCCGTGTATTCCTCATATGTCAGATAACTCAAGATGCTACGTGAAGGCAGGAAGATCAATCTCACAGTTGGAGCAGTCTGAAAAGTGTTCATCGCTTAAGTGTTTGACTGGGGCTAATGACCCCTGCTGACTGCTCAAATTAGTGCAAGGGGACGGGCATGCTTTTGCATTTAATGTGTTGACGTGTTGCTCTCAAAGTGCCTTTCTGCCTGGCTTCTAGTGCTTGAACTGATCCCTGTGTTGATTAGGCATTTAATTGAGTTTGTGTAACTGAATAGGAATTCTACTAGTGCATCTCTATCATGAAAAAAGGTAAGATTTTATATTTGTGACTTGTAAATTGACATATTTCAAGCTTTTGTGCTTTAACGTTGATACTGTTTGAATAGTAATTTACTCAAACAACATATTCTAATCATTTGAGATGCTGTATTTCTGCAAAAATGTCATTTTACATGGAAAAAATACAAAAATGACCTTTTTTCGCATTATTCTCATGTGCTAGAAAGTACTTTATATTGTTCTTTGGCTTTCTTTCTGTATTCTTTATGCCCAGCCGCCTCAGTTCTGTGGTTCACTGATTCATCAGAGAGACAGGTCGTGGTGGAGTGGGAGTTTGAGAAAATAAACACTGTTCATATGTGCGATTTGAACAGTTAACTTCACAGCAGGAACTGCAGTACTCAAAGAGCTCATCTCTGGCAGTTGAAGTTAACGATCAGACCAGAGTTCAGGAGAGGCAGGCAAGAGCTGAGAAGTGCAGGCCGGTCCAAGGATCATGAATCACAGCAGTCAGACAGGCTCTCATGTTTGTATAAAACATAAAAATCTTCTGAAGTGAAGGTATCAGAGGTGAAGGGTTAGAGAAGTGGTCACCAACCATTCTACCCTGCAGAGAT
This sequence comes from Crenuchus spilurus, assembly GCA_036984385.1. NCBI lineage: Eukaryota > Metazoa > Chordata > Actinopteri > Characiformes > Crenuchidae > Crenuchus > Crenuchus spilurus. Next base: position 4,841 of record BRDA01024546.1, read on the forward strand.
TGGCACTAACTTATATCTGTCCTGACCGATACAAGATCAATGAAGGGAGGCAACAAACAAGGGAGTCAAAAGATGTTCACCAACGTCTATTTAAAATTTGGTCTTAAACATTTAATCCCGGTCATGCTGTTTCCCATCAACAGCCGGGGCCCAAGAGAGAAAAAATTGGCAGTGCTCTCTCTGCGTGAGTAGATGGCGCTCTCACTCTCCCTATCACTCTCACATTACAATGTCCACTGGCTCAGGCATATACTGTTTGCTCCATTTGGAGCTGGGAACCCTGCACTTTCCTCCGAGTGCGCTGGCTCCCCAGTGACTGTGTATTAGGGGTAGTTTGAAAAGAGGCGGTGACCGTATTACATGTAGCTCCTAAAGTCAGGGACAGTGCAAAGTGATGGGGAGAGCCGCCTAGCGGATGGGATGGGTTATTTGGCTACTACCACATTAGGAAGTGCAGAAAATGGGCAAAAATTTAATAAAAAAATTAATTGTCATTTAAATCTTATAATATTCTCTGGAATTCTAGAGGAAGTTATTTTGCAGAAACCTCAGCACTCAAATGTGTGTAGTGTGCTTTCAAGTGTGCATAGACTACAAATAAATCTTAAACAGTGGTGAATGTCAAACTGTGTAAGTGGGTTGTACGATGACATTTCTTGTTAATGTCATATTTAGTTTTTTTAGTTTATGAGATTGTCAGTCCTCTGAATACAGATACATACAGATTCCGGGTGTGATCGTGTGAGGCACGTCGTATTAGTATTAATACAAAAACAGTCAACAGTACAGAAGAGTCAATATCCATTTCCCTAGTGAGAACACACCTGACGTAGACCTGTGCACTACAGGTGTGAAAGTCTGACTTCTTATCTGATTTGTACCTGAGGATTTGATTCAACAAACATTTGCAGACTTCATATATGAAAACAGCTCAAAACATGTGCAGGAATGCTCCAGGGGAGGTGGTATCACATCTGACAGTTACATGTCTTTCATTGTGGGTGCTTTTGTCTTTGCATTGTCCTCCCAATGCCAACGCTACTGCTTCTTTAACCGTCTGGAATTGGTTCTCCTGCCAGCAGCATATTAACGAAATTCCGCAAAAACACTTATATAAATCTGCAAGATTTTATACTAGAAACAAAACAAAACATACACCAGAAACCTTAAAGGGTCTACTTTTCAAACATATATAGAAATTACCCCGATTATCAAAAAGGCTGGTTTAGATCCAACTGATTTTAATAACCTTCGCCCTATATCTAACATTCCATTTATTTTTGAAAATTTTTGAAAACATTGTTGCCGCCCATTTGCATTTACATCTCTCTGACAATAAACTGTATGAACAATTTCAATCAGGATTTAGACCCCTTCATAGTACAGAGACAGCATTAGTAAAAATCACAAATGATCTTTTACTTGCAGCTGACAATGGTTTTTTATCTATACTCATTCTTCTGGACCTTCTGGAGCTTTCGATACTATTTCTCACACTACCCTCATCAATAGATTAACTGCAATTGGCATTTCTCATATACCCCTTCAATGGTTTTTCTCCTATCTTTCTAATCGCTCTCAGTATGTTCAGCTTGGTTCCTATTCCACTTTTTCCTCTATTTCCTAAGGTGTTCCTCAAGGATCAGTATTAGGTCCTCTTTTATTTATCATCTATCTTCTCCCCCTGGGTCATATTTTTAGGAAATTCAATGTTCAGTTTCACTGCTATGCTGACGACACCCAACTCTATATCTCATCTAGACCTTCTACTACTCTTCCGCCCTCCCCTCTTTCTGACTGTATCCAGGAAATAAAATCCTGGTTCTCCTTTAATTTCTTAAAACTTAACAGTAATCAAACTGAAGTTCTTTTAATTGGTACTAAATCAATACTCAACAAAATCGACAGTTTCTCAATTGACATTGACAATTCTATTTTTCCTTCCCTAAAGGTAAAAAGTTTGGGTGTTGTCCTAGATGGCACTTTGTCATTTCAAACACATGTCAATAATATCATACGCACTGCATACTTTCACCTTAGGAATATTAACCGTCTTCGTTCCTCCCTTACCCTTCATACAGCTTCTATCCTTGTTAATAGTCTTGTCATTTCACGTCTAGATTATTGTAATTCCCTCTTGCATGGTCTTTCCCTAAAAACCAACCGTAGACTTCAACTGGTACAAAATGCTGCTGCTCGAATAAGTACCAAAACAACTTCAATTCAACACATCACCCCGGCCCTAGAGCAGCTCCACTGCCTTCATGTCCATTTCCGCATCCAGTTTAAAATTTTGCTTCTTACATTTAAGTCTATACACAATTTGGCTCCTTCTTACCTTTCAAACTTCTACACATTACCACACACTCTCGTACACTTAGATCCTCCTCTTCCATTAATCTTACAGTTCCTACTGCTCGTCTCAGTACCATGGGGAGCTGGGCCTTCAGTTGCTCTGCCCCTAAACTCTGGAATACACTTCCTCCTGACATCCGTAACATTCAATCACTTTCAGATTTTAAATCTAGACTTAAAACTCACCTTTTTAGATTAGCTTATTGTATTTGATATCAAATTTATTTTAGTGTTATTGTTTTGCTTTTTGTATTTTTATTGTTTGTACGGTGTCCTTGAGTGTCCAGAAAAGCGCCTTGAAATAAAATGAATTATTATTATTATTATTATTATTATTATTATTATTATTATTATTATATATTTATAGCGTGAATTGAAATATATTTTTAGATATGATGGGAAAGGAGCTTAAATAAGCAGAGACATGTTTGTGAGAGTGAGCATTTTCCCACCAAATGACATGATCTGTCATTCACACAATGACATGGTATTTCCAGACACTCCATTGGTGAAATAGCAGCTGTGGAATGTGAACATAAATAAAATACCTCTAACCTCACACATATCTTACAAATATTCAATCTAGGAACCACTGAATGAGTCAAACACGTGACCTCACATTAGTTAAGTTTTAGAAATAAAACCACATACAATGACTAAAAACTGTAAAGAGCAGTGTGCAGCCAACACCTGTTTATTCAGTTCTGAGCTTAAAAGTCTTACTGTTTTGACACAGTTGTTGCTGAGTTTGTGCTGAACAAAAGCCTGTGTAACATTTAATTTTAGATGGGTGTAATTTGTACAAAATTTGAAGGCATGTCAGACTACCTCAGAGTGCCTGAAACACCCTTAGACTCCAGGGGGTTAATATTGTATTAATTTTATGTTGTATAGTTTTATGTCTATTTTTTTAATACAAATTGAGTTTAATTGTATTTGTAGTTTTTCTAATTTATTTTTTTGTTTTGTACAGCTTTTATGCCTAAATAGCTTGTGTGTAACTGTCTGTTTAACATGCACATGTCAATAAAACTCTTGACAGAGTGAGATTTTAGTTTCATAAGATTAAAATTGAAGCCTGCAGGAGGCTTTTGACAGCTGATTTGGGCTGAAGAGTTATTTCACCTGCAGGTTAAGAGATATAGCTGTAGAATGTAAACGGGTCATGATGCTGAGTGTATAATGTATGACTTGAAATGAACTGTTTTGTCTTCTTCTGTGAGCCGCACAAAAAGTAGAGGATGTTTTGAAGGAAAAGACAATTGAGACATGATAATAAGTAAGTGTTAATCCAGGCTAATCCACAATGAATGGGTTAGAAAGATAAATGAACATATCTGTCCCTATAGGGATTCTCACCATGTGGTCTGTCATCTAACAAGGTTTGTATATCAAACAGTCCTGTAAGATTTCTTAAGATCTACTTTCAAACCAGAATGCCATTATACAATGTGAACGCAAAATAATTGTTAGAACAATGGGGATTTTCTAGAAACATGGCTCGCCCCTGCCTCTCTGCCACATGGCAGCCTGGCATCAGAGCACTATTTCCTTTCATGCTCCATTCAGGCACCCCAAGTGCCACAAATGTTTTATTATCCGTGCACGTATTCATGCAGCCTCCCTGGTACAAATTGGGCGCTCCATTTTGTTTGTGCCAGACATACTCTCGGAAGGAGAGCTTTACATTTCCTCAGCTTTTGGATGCAAACGCCTTCTTTTATTCTCTGCCTTCCAACAGCCATCATCCAGATGTGCCTCCATTTGGGAGAAGAGGGATTTGTATGTGTCGTAACCAGAAATGAGCCATCAGTGATGCAGGTTGCATAATGGAGAGGGATGTGTGCAGGAAAAAATGGTGGCTTTCCTGTAGCATCTCTTCAGTGCTGTCTCGCCTGCCACATGTTAGCGTGGGCACTCGGGCTCCGTGGTTGCTGCCCACAGTCTGTTAATCATTCGCCTCAGACAGGACAGATGAGTTTGGAGGGCCTGGTGGGGCAGCTCATAATTAATTAGCACCGACACCAACAAACACCCAGCGTGAGTGGAACTTTAAAGCCATTTGCGGCGATTACGGGGGCTAATAGTATTAGGAGCTGAATGAAGTGTGGAGCGGGGGCTGGAGGTGGCGAACAATGAGGGCTCGTTTGCGTTTGACCCTCCCTTCAAATCAATCAAACGGATGATTAAAAGCGTTAGACTGAGAGAGTAGGATTTCTCCAAACTAAAACAGCCACTAATTGTTTTTTTTTCCTCGTGAAGTAGATCACGGCTCATAACGTGATTAATAGTGGTAGTGTGTAACCTGCTGATTGTGGCAGAGAACAAAAGAATGATGTTAGTTAATGCATTTTATGTAAATACGCTGCTCGGTATTGTGTCGTACAGCTTTGATCAATTGGAGGCTAAATTACAATAAAATATCAGCTTTTCATTGTTATAAATCATTGTTATAGAACAAATGGTGACTTCAGTAGACTACAAATGCATGTAATCTGGCCTAGAGCAGACAGTTAATAACTGATAACCTTAATGTGACTTTTGTTAGGCTCTTAACAGCTTGCATATGTCATAGGCTGTCTGATCATCTTTAATAGGGAGCTCCGGAAAGGCTTTCAAGTTCCTGTGCTTCTTGTTAATCAAGTACATTTTGTGACCCATATGGAGGCAGTAAGGGTTTAAAATACATTGAAAACAAGTGTAATGGAAGCTTGACCGCGCAGGCCGTGAAGTTATTTTTTCACATGTGCATGGAGTCTGGATCTTAGTCTTTTGGTTTTGAGGTGACGAGAAGGTTGCTGGTTCTATCCCACGTGCAGGTTGTGAGTGACCTGGCCTTGAGCAAGGCAGCTAACCCCCAACCGCTCCCTGGGAGCACTAGGGGCTGCCCACCGTAATGGGCATGTGTTCTCACTGCCACCTAGTGTATGTGTGTTGTTGATGTTTATATGTGCACTTTATATGAACAGTGCGACATCACACTGTTTAAATATTGTAGAAAAGTTCATCATTTCATTGGACACATATTTTATATTCCTTACCTGTAAAATGACACTTCAAGACTATTGTTCCATCCATCCATCCATCCATCCTTCATCTTAACCACTTAATCCAGTTTGGAGTTGTGATGAGTCCCCTTCACCTTCATTGGGATCTGGGCTGGGCACTATTTTAGCCAAACCCAGGCCTCCAAACCATCACTAGGTACACACACAGACATACACATATTCAGTGTTGGGAACGCTACTTTTAAAAAGTAATTAGTTATAGTTACTCACTACTTGTTCAAAAAAGTAACTTAGT